>JACDJE010000225.1:1218878-1240366 GCA_016647715.1 Pavo muticus
GACGGCGGCGGTGAGCGCGGGCCGGGGGCTGAGGGCCGGGCAGCGGGTGGGCCTGGGCCGGGCCGGGCCGCGGTGGCGGTGGTCGCAGCGCTTAGGGCCGAGTTTGGAGTTGTTTGGCTGTTGTTGGGTCGGGGTTTTTTTCTTTATTGGTATTTTTCCTGATTTTCCCCCGGGAGCGCCGTTCCGCGCGGCAGGGCTGCGGGGGTGCATCGGGGCGGGACGGGCCGAGGGGCGGCGGCCTCAGCGCCGGGCTGTGCGGGCAGCGGGGCCTCCCCCGGCAGTCAGCTCGCTTCGTTAAGTTCTAAACTCCACCGAGCTGCGGCTGTTCGCTTTCGGCGGAGAAGAAAGAGAGCCGCTCCCGCTGGGCAGCGCCTCGCGGCCTGCGTGGGTGGTGCGGGGCGGCCCGGCACGTGGCGCTGCGGGGACGCGGCCTCGGCCCGGCTGTGTGCGGTGCCCGGGACCAGAGTGCAACGCGGGGCGGTAGGAGCGCGGCCCTGGAGCTGCGCGAGGCCGTGGGAGGGCCCTGCGCTGGGGGCAGCAGCCCAAGGCGGGGTGAGTGCCTTCCCCACCCAACCCCGTCACGCTGAGCGCGGGGCACTTTGTCGGCCGACGTCTGTACCGGCTGAGGGCTGCTGGGTGGTCATAAGTTGCTTGTTTGCATCTGTCTTGGTTGAGAATTCGTTTAGAAATAAAATGAGGTGAGTAAGTAATGGGACGGCAGTAGATGTTGTGCTGCTCCGGTACCACTGAGTGCGATTAAGGGATTAGGATGTAGTTAATGACTTCCCAATCCCGTATTTCAGCCTTGCGTTGGATGTATGGCGGTAATTTAGGGTATCTTTAATCTAGTGCCAAAGTGGCAAATGAATTCTAATGGACAGCAGCTGGTGAGGCCGGAGTTGTGCCATGGAGCTGGCTCGTGTCATGGCACAGCAGTTGGGCCACCTTTATTTGTGGTTGGTGACCCTGCACATAGCAGGGGTTGAAACTGATCATTATGGTCCTTTTCAACCCAGGTCATTCTGTGATTCTGTGATTTACCTGCTAACAAAGCCTTGGTGTTAAGAGAGGCACTGAGGGCTTCAGTGATGGCCGCTGGTTCGAACCATCTCATTGTGTGGTTAAAGTGAGTACTGAGTTGTGTTGTGTTTCAGGTACTTTGTTTCAAATACGTGCCTCTGTGGCTATGTAGCAGCTTTACTTTCATGAGCACTGAGAGTGCATTTCTCAGGCTGCATTCCTCGGAATGTTCAGAATATTTCAGCCCAGGTCATGAGAAGCTGCTCTGTACCGTGGAGCTGTGGGAGATGCAGGCCCACAATAGCTCTGGAAACACTGAGCCCACCGGGGAGCTGCCCCGCACCGCAGCTCTTCCAAGTGGGAGCGAGCTTCCTGCCCAGGTCCTGATGCAGCATCTTCTGATTAGGCTCCGTTACAAAAGCAAACTCTAATTGCCCTGGAAGCTCTCGGTGCGGCCCCAGAAATCGTCACCGCCAGCCTTCTCACTTCATCCCTGCACTGGAGCAAAGGTTACGGCACGAGCCATCTTCTTGGGGCAGAAAAAAGAGGTACTTGCTAAGCAAGTAATCAGCTTGCTGTGATAATATTGTCCAAATGATTTAGCTGCATTCTTAGAAGGATTGTGTTTCTGCAAATTAAATGGCCGTCTGTGCTTACCAAAAATGCAGAAATGAGTGGGGCTCTCGGCTCTCCTGGTCTTGCGTAGAAAAGCCCTTATCTTGCCGAGATAGGAATCAGTAGTAAAGCTTTCATTGGCTTTAATGAAAGCAGAAAGCAAGTTCCCCAAATCTGGAAAGTAGTTGCAGGCTCGCCATTTCTTGGGAAATTGGAGCTGCAGATGTTCCATGGCTCTCGGGATTTGCTCCGAGTTAATCACTGCTGGAGTCATGCAGCTGTTTTCTGCATTTTGTCATGTTACACAATGAGACCCAGTTTTTCCAAACCTGGGTGTTTGTACTGTACTCGGCACTGTGGGCCCCTCTGAAATCCCCTTGTTTCTGTTCTCCACAATAAGCTGGTGAGGACTATGGAAGGGAGGGAGAAGAGAAAATCCTAATGTCGCGAAGGAAAGGTTTTCACTCCGCGTGTTGCAAGGACTGATGAGAGCACTGCAAAGAGCAGAGGTGATGGCAGAAGTCCTCGGAGCTCCGGCAGAACTCTCTCTTTTCCCTCTGTCCAGAGGCTCTGACAAATCCATATTTTTAGCTTTGTTTCTTTGAGTGTTCAGTAAGGCAGGCGGCGTGTTTATGTTCGGCTTCCTGTCTCCGTGTCAGCGTCCTGGCATGTGATGGAGTTTGAGTGAGAATCGGAGCGCCTGGATGCGCTGGTGACGGAGGGCAGGCTGTGTGCCTGGGGCTGCTGGGGTGTGGGTAGGTAGAACTGCCTTTTCTCCTTGCTGGGATGAGAACTGAGCCATTTACACCATCGCAGCTCCAAAGCTGCTTTACCCGTGTGCAGGAACTGAGCTTTAAGCATCTTGGTATCAGAGAGTGGGGTGCTTGCAGAGTAGGTGTCGATGTAGGATTGAGTATGGGGAAGAAATCAGTGGGTTCTGGTGCTTCAGGATGAGGAGAACAAAACATCTCCTGGCAGTCAGAGTGGGATGGTGTGAGACAGAGTGGGATGGGATGCGATGGGGTGGGCAGGGTGCAGTGAGGTGGGCAGCATGGGATGGGGTTTTGCAGCAGGGTCCAGGCTGCTGCTCACCCTGGCCATGGGTGCAGCCCCACACTGGAGCGGGGACTCACCAGAGTGGGCACACATCAGCCTGAGGGTTCTTCTCATCAGGAGCCAGTGGATGTCACTGGAAAGGGAAGACGTGGGCTGAGAATCAGGGAAACCTGTTGTTGCGAGTCTGGCTTGCAGAGCAGGAATAGCTGTGGCAGCACTGCTGGGTGGGTGGAAGAGCCTCACAAGCAATGGCTCTGCCCCAACAGAAGGGCGTAGAGCTGGGTGCAGTGTTGGCCATCTATATGACATGCTTTGGGGCCACGCATCTCCCGTGCTCCTGGCACGTTTTGGTGCTGCCTTCCCTGGGCTTTCCTCCCTCCTGTGCCTCGGGATGGCACCAGCATGGAGGTGGGCAGCGCTGCCACACTTGGTTCCTCCATCAGTAGCATCAGCATTACCGAGTACAGACTCTTTGGCTGTGAAAAAAGAAATCCTTTGGCCCGTGGTCATCCCAAAAGCATCTTTACTTCCGTGCTCTGTGTCCCATCAAAGCTGCAAAGCTTTCATAGCATCATCACGCTTGTATGTGATGCACACGTGCTGATGTACATATGTGTGTACATATAACGGGGGTGTATTGGGCAGAAATGGGCATTTTAATTGTTTGTCAATGTGAGCTTCGATTTAAAAGCAATTACAGCGTAGGAGGTGTGTCTGCAGAAAGGCTTTTCCTGGGCTGTCTGTCCCTAATTGGCCATGTTTGGATTTCTGTCCTGTTTTGTTAGGTCTTTCTGCTTATGTTTTCTCAACAGTCGGTGCAGCCTGCAGTTCTGAGATATGTGATGTATCTGTGTATACCTTTTAAGTTAATAAAACAGAAAAAGGTTTTTTGCGACGTCATCAATCATTGCAGGGAATGGCCAGAAGTGTTTCCAGAAGAAAATTTCCTTTCTGTTTTTAAAAATGAAACCGGGCAGATACGAAAGGCATTTACACTCACTGCCGTCTTACAGTGATGTGTGAGTTCTGTCCTGGGGTGGCTGGCTCTAGCTTGCATTAGGAAAGTGAAGCTCTGGGGAGAGGTGCTGTGCAGCAGTGCTGTGCAGCTCTCCCTGTGCTGCCCAAGGCTGCTGCTGGCCTGGTGGGCTGCTGCTGGCCTGGTGGGCTGCTGCTGGCCTGGTGGGCTGCTGCTGGCCTGGTGGGCTGCTGCTGGCACGGCTGTCCCTGCTGTCTGAGGAGGGACAGAGAGCTGGTACTTTGGATATGAAACCTCGCCTGAACAGGACTGTTGTGCTACTCACGTGCTTGCTTTGTAAATAATTGTTATTTAATAGGAAATGAGGAGTCAGTTGGGACTGAGCTACCTGCTTCTCCTCTGCATTACAGTAGAGCATCAGCTTCAGACCAGCGTGGTTTAGACAGGCCAGTGCATCGCAGGAGCGGGTAAGGTTGTGTTTGTGTGTAAATTCGGTTCATTACCAAGCTCGTAAAACCCTCTCTGGTATCTAGCAGCATGAGAATTAAACCTTAGAAGGAAGAAAAATGCACGTCCTGAAATGTCAGGCAGCAGCACATCAGTTCATGTAAAAACCACAGCGTTTCTCTGCCCTGCTCCCCTGAGCACCGGCAGCAGGAGTGTCCTGCTGCCAGCAGGGCTGCATGGGAAGGCCCGGGGCAGTGCAGGGCGGTGTGAGGGGTGGGTCTGCAGCTGTGCAGTGGTGATGCAGACATCCAGGAGGCACTCACTGCCGACTCAAAGCAACGAAGCAAAGAATCTCCAGTTCAGTTTGTCAGGAGACACGTTTGTCTCTCAGTGCTGCGGCTGCTGAAGTGCAGCAGGGAGGCTTGTAGAGTGAAGCCAAAGAAGTCGGGCGCTGGGGCTGAGCAGGCAGGCAGGCAGGCTGGTGGGCTGCCTTCTCCCGCCGAGCCTGGGTCATGCTGCTGTGAAAGCCAGGCTTTTCATCCCTGAGCAGCGCTGCTCCTGTGGGAGCCCTCCCAGAACTTCCTCCTTTCGGGGGAGCTTTTGGAGTGGGAAGAAGGCTCCTCCTCTCTTCACTCTTTATATCCCAGCCTGTGGCTGCTGCTGAGCCCTGGGCCTGCCTGTGGCCGTGTGGGTTCCCATCCTCCCGCACCACGGGTCTGCCCTTCCTCCCAATAGGAGCTTTGTGTGGGCCCGAGTACCGAGGCCTTATGGCTCTGTAGTGGAAAGCAGCCTGTGATTTATGAGCCCTAATTATTTACAGGGTGCTTCCAGAGCTTGGTTTGTTCTCTGTCAGGAAGCAGAGGTGGGTAGATTAAAACTTTTCTTACTTTTCCATAACGGTTTTTGGGGCTGTAGGACCAGAGCTGGCCGTTGTGTGAGCAAGCAGAAGCTAGTTTTCATTAGCAACTCATTGTGCACGGTACAGCCGTCACAGGTATGTGCAGGAGGGTTGCATGTTGCTTGTTTTATTTCCTTGCTGTACGTGAGAAGCACGAGTTCAGAGCTGGGATAGCAGGGACCGCCTGCAGCTGGGCTGTCTCTGGTTTTACGTAACTCGTTCTTCTACACTGCACAAGGATTCTAGCAGCAGCTATTGAGAGCTGGGTGCCGTTTCCAGTGTGGGAAGCAGCGTGGGATTTATTGGCAGAGCCCGTGTGTGTGTCCCCTTTCTCTGCGGGTCGCAGAGCGGCCGCTGCTGGGGCTGGCACACTGAGGGCCTGCCTTGTGTCCCTGCAGCCTGGGGCTGGCAGCACCCAGCCACCCACTGCTCCACGCAGGGCTCTGGGCCAGGGCACCCTGCCACTGGCAGACGGTGCTGGTTTCTCATCCAAAAAGTGTCAGCGGTGATCCCGGATCCTGCCGTGCCTTGGTTAATGAGTTATCGGTGTCCCAGCTGCTTCCTCAGCTTAGTAATGCCTGGTGCGTGTGGTCAGCGGTTTGCAGCGTACCTGGGAGGGGATGTCTCTGCAGAGATACAGTCACAGAACTTTGCACTGTAAATGATAGGAAAGGTTAATACACCGAATACTAATGAGTATTAGATTAGTAATTGCTGGTTTTACGACTTCTAGGATGTACTGCGCGCCCTAGAGCGTACCTCTGGGTGTGTTGCACTGAGCCTGCACACCCACAGGCTTCGTGTAGGTCAGATATTAGGAAAAATGTCTTCAAAGAGTGGCTGGGCACTGGCACGGGCTGCCCTGGGAGTGGTGGGGTCACCGTCGCTGGGGGTGCTCCAGAGCCATGGGGATGTGGCACTGAGGGACGTGGTGGGGGTGAGCTGGGGTTGGGCTCGAAGCAGGGCTCTCAGGGTTGTCTCTCCTGCAGCTTAGCATGGCTGCTGGGATGTCAGTAGAGGCTCCGGGAGCACGGCTGTGCAGCGTGCCCGGGACTTTGCTGTTTCCTTCCCAGAAAGGGAGGGACTCGATTTGCCTGCAGCTGCAGTTGCAACACAGGTGACAGGGAGCTGCCCCTGGCTGTGTGCCCTGCTGGGAGTCCAGGAGGGCTTCTCCTGCCCCTGGCTGCCCGACTCAGGTGGGTGCATGCCTGCTGCATAGAGGGCCCCCTGCGGTAAAAAATGACCAGCTGAGGTTCTTGTATTTATTTGACTTTAATGCCAAACGAGCTTTGCTCCAGTGGTATGTTGATCTCATTCTATTTCTTCCTGTTAACCTATATCAAAATCTTGTAGTCATGTGTTGGTTCCTTGAATTGCAGCGTACTGGAAGGGAGAAGGGGGTGCGGGGAGGCTGTGGGCTGGCTTCTGTTGGGGGAGGGGGGGAGCTGAGGGCCAAGGCTGTGTCCTCAGGAAGGGAGCGAGCTGGGCGGAGGGCGGCCTGAGGCAGCGTTCTGTGGAGCTGAACTCAAACTGAGATAGTCTTTGTGATCAGGATTAAAGCACAACTGGTCACCCCTTTTTGCTTTGGCTTTCTTGCACTACGAAGTACTTACGTTTTTATCTGACTTTGTTTCAGGGTCACTGCACAAATAAAAGCAAAGCGAGGCGGACGAGTTACAGGACTGCCTATGTAGGTGAGTTTCCAGCACCGGGGGCAGAAATGCTGTTTGAAGGGAGTTGCCTCTCCCACGTAAGTCAGGCTGTTCCTTGTTGGCTACATCAGTTAGGAAGAGGTAGCATGGCAGCCTCCATAAATGCCTGTATTTGCTGGGATATGTTTGTAATTATTGTCAGACTGTGTCTGATTGCAAATCCTTTCTATATTCTCCCTTTTCTTGAAATAAATAATCTGATAAATGCTTGTAGCCACACCTGCATAGTCACAGAGCCATACAATCATTACGGTTGGAAAAGCTCTCAGCTCCTCAAGCCCACCTCGTGCCCACTGCCCATGTCTCTCAGTGCCACATCCCCATGGCTCTGGAGCACCCCCAGGGGGGACCCCCCACCCCTGGGCAGCTGTGTGGTGCTGAGCGCTCTCTGGAGAAGAGATTCTCCCAGCATCCAGCCTGACCCTCCTCTGACACAATGTGAGGCTGTTATCTCTCATCCTATTGCTGAAACTGACCCCCACCTCACTACAGCCTCCTTTCAGAGAGTTGTAGAGAGCAATAAGGTCCCCTCTGAGCCTCCTCAGCTTTGCAGCCCTGTAGTGGCTCTGACCCAGGAACCAGGAGCTCTTAGCAGAGCATCTCCCCCCAGCACTCACGGTTTTATCTTTTTCAGACAAAAGAATTCGCTGAAGGCCACGGGACCTGAGGCCGGGCAGCGTCTTGTGACTCCCAGTCTGGTGCTTTGATTGCTGACTGCTCCTGCTTTACATGCTGTAAGATCAACAGATTTTGGTACACGCAGAGTCCTTCTGTAGCTTGTGTCTTTTTCTCCTGTAAGCAAGCTGAGGAGTGCCGTGTGGAGGAGCAGGTCCCTTCCTGGGAGAAGAGGTACCCCAGCTTGGTAGGGCATGCAGATTGCCTTTACTGACAGTATCAGCCTGAAGGCTTTAAAACAACGCTGCTCAGATGTTTTTCAAAGTAACCTTGATGTAGAAGTCAGCTTTCATGGCTTTCATTTATACTAAAGATAGAAAAAGTCCAGTCAGTAAAAATACAGAGTAAAATGAAAGCAGGTTTTTCTGCTATTCATTTCCCAGCAAGTAAATTGGGTTTGACAGCATCATGTGTTTGGAGGCTGACTTTGAAATGAAACATAGCTGTAGTGTAGGCTCAGCCAGCAGAGCTGTCCTGCTGCAACGGAGCTGGAGGTGGAGGAGCACATCCTTATTGGGGTACCCAGAAGGACAAATCCAGCTGGATTTTTGTTGGGGATTTTTATGCATTTCAGAAAGATGGGCTAATGAGGAGACTGGCAGTATTGTTTGTAGGTATACAAAAAAGAACTTAAGTTCTTTACTGTGAGAGTGGTGAGGTGCTGGAACAGCTGCCCATATAGGCTGTGGATGCCCCATCCCTGGAGGTGTTCAAGGCCAGGTTGGATGGGGCCCTGGGCAGCCTGGGCTGGTAGTAAAGGTGGAGGTTGGTGGCCCTGCCTGGCAGGGGGGTTGGAGCTTCACAATCCTTGAGGTCCCTTCCAACCCGGGCCATTCTGTGATTGTGTGATTCTGTGAAAGAACATTTTGAGAATTTACAGTTGAGAACAATCTCAACTATAGGTTATGTGAAGAAGCAAGCACCAAAGCACTGTGATCCCTGTGTTGGGGACCTCTCTGCTCTGTGTGCTGTGGGTGTGGTTCGCATTTAAATAGGCACTTGTTCAGACTATTCAAGAAGGCAGCCTGCACAGAGCAGAAGCTTCTGTGTCCAGCAAGCAAAAAAAAGATGTTGGGTCTTCTGGGGCACCTACATTGCAATCTGTGGGGTAAATCCCCAGGAATTGACATCCCTCACTGAGAGCACCGTGTGCTACGTGCTGCAGGTGATGAATTTTTTACCTTTTCTTTGTACAAAACTGTCTTCCTTTCTTTTACCAAAACCCAGTTTTTTCTAGTCTATATCAAACATTTGCACTGCGACTGTAGGGTGGCGTTCAGGCATTTCCTTGCTTGCCAGATCTCATTTCCCACCGTGTTTAGCAGAAGGAAGTCGCTCGGCTACGTGTTCTCCAGCCAGGCATCTCACCCTGCCTTCCACTGGGTGTCAGTGCAGCCCCGTGCAGCGCTGTGTGTCCATCCGTGCAGCTGGGCCAGCCCAGGCTGTGCGTGCTGCCTGCTTCTGCCCAGCAGGGCAGCCGGCTGGTGGAGGGGTGCTGGCTATCTCCTTTTCTGATTAGCGTTACCCTTAGGACAGCGAGGTCCCTATATTAGAAATATCAGCATGGTTAGCTTTTGTGGTGCTTACTTTGAAGGTTATTTCAGTGCCCAGCCACGGTGTTTAATTCTTGGCATGCAGACACTTTGCTTTGGGTTCTGCAAGTCGGAACAAACCCAGCGTGGAGCAGCCGTGACTTCCCACAGGAAAACCAACTGCAGCATTCAAGTCCCAGCCCAGCCTGCAGCTTCCTTGCTCCCACGCAGGTGCCTGGGCAAGCCACACGTGCTGAAGCGCTCGCAGCACTCGGGGAGCCTGCAGAAAGTGGTGAATCCTTGGCACTGCTTGGCAGGCAGCGGGGCGTGCAGCAATGCACGGCTGCTGTCTCAGGTGTCACGGAGGAGTAAGCAAAATTGCTGCCCTCAGAGGTAGGAGCAAAACCCTGGTGGGGTGAAAGGGTGCTGGTGGTAGGGTCACTGCAGAAAGGGCCTGAGGGCAAAGCTGGGAAGGAGCAGGGAGCTGGTGGTGTGCTTGGGCTGGTGGGGCCTTTGTGGTCGGTGGTGACGTGCAAGAAGGAGCCAGGTTCAGGCTTTGTGAAATGCCTGGGGAGACTGCAGGACAGGGCATAGCTTCACTTGTAAACCTGCAGTGTTTGCTGTGGAATCACCAAAACCATAAACAATGGATCCCACCGTGCCGCTTTGCAGTCGTTCTTGGAGCAGAAGTGCTGCCTTTGGCCAAGCGCTTGTGATTGGCACCCCAGAGAAGGAGTGTGCCCACACCTGCTCCTAGACCTGTCTAATAGTTCCTTCATCCCAATGAGTATAAAGGGAAAATGTTTCTATGTTCCAGCTCCCAGCACATGGCCTCTATCAGCCCCTTGCATGGCTTTTGTCACTGTAAAAGGGAGACATGCTGGAATCTTGCACGTGCAGATTAGCTTTAATGTCTGGTTCACGCTGACCCCAGCTCTGGGCTGCTTTATTCATCTACAGTTTTGAGATATTCGACTTAAAATGTATCTTGTTTTGAAAGAAATACTAACAGGGCACCGGGCTGAACCCTTTTGCAGCTGCTGTAGCCTAGAGCTGCCTTCTTATAACGCGAGAAGCACGAGCCGTGCAGCATGGAGCAGCTGTGCAGCACAGAGCTGCCATGCCCTGCCGAGCTCCAGCAGTGCTGCTTTAATTACATCTCACTCAGCAGGTGGCCCAGCACTCCTAGATCCAAAAGAGTAAAGAAGATAGATTGGTCTTTAATTATCCCAGCTGGAGCCCAGCTGCAGTGCCCGCCGCGTACCTGCTGAGGCCGTTGTTCCGAGCGCCTGCTGTATTTTAACCTCCTTCCTTGCAGCCCGTGGAAAGAAGTAGGGCAAAGTCTTAAAAACAGGGTTCTTGTAGGGAATGGGGTCAGCTCTGCCTGGCTGTGGCTATTTCTGTTCTTGTTAAAAAACGCGGGCATATGCTCTGTGTGAAATGTGCTCTGGATGGTTCGTGTGTTTTTGTAGTTAAACCTTCCCATGGCCAAGTGTGGCTGCTGAGCATCCTCCTCTTTTCAAGATGGTTATTTAAACAAACCAAAGTCCTCAGTTTTCCATGGAAAAAGGTGTTTTCCCCAGAAGATGAGCTAAGCCTTCCCACTGCCCTGTTTGGTTTGCTCCACTCGTTTGTTGACTCTGCAGCTAATGCAGGAGCCTTGGCCCAGCGTGCTGCTGCGAGTGTCTGGAGAGGGCACGCAGCCTTCTCGTGCCTGCTGTTGTTTGCACCTTTCCCATAATAATTCTTTCCACTGCTGACAACCTTCAAGCAGAAATGTGTTTTTTCAGCACTGAAAGGAAGGGTTTATGCGACGAGGGGGGAGCAGCGGGTGCCGTTGGAAGCTGTGAGCTGCTGCCTGAGCCAGGTGAAATCCTCCCGCTGTGCTGGGGTTCCCCACGTCCCTGCTTGATCCTACCCCTGCTGCGTGCTCAGAAGAATTTTCAGCATTTCTGTACATGGAGTGCCTGGCCGTGCCCCTCTGGAGCAAGGCACGTACTGAAAAATGTTTTCCTGCAGCAGCTGATTTCACCCTTTCGCAGCGGAGGAGTGGAGAAGCGATAAAACCCAGAGCAAGGGTAGGGACGATGGATGGACAGGGCACAAGGTGACTGTGAGCACGTGGCAGTGCGTGCCATGGTGCTTGCTTGGAGGTGGGTTGTGCCTGCTGGGGGCCAGGGAGCCCCGCTGGTTCCTGCAGTGGAAGCTGCTGCACCTTTCTGCTCCTGCGGGCTCTTTTATAAAGAAGGGGAAAATCAAAGCTGCGTGGGGTGCTGGAGGCTGGAAGCAAAGAGAAGCTGCTTTTGATGGCACGGTAAACGCTGTGCTTTGGTGAGCCCTGTGCAGAGGGAGGGCTGCAGGCAGACCTTCCCCGGCGGGTGTGGAGCACGGGAGCTCGCTTCTTTTATTAGAGCAGCCAGAGCCGGAAAAAATAAACCCCATCTGTTTTCAGACGTAGCTGTGCGTGTTTTCAGAGCGCTTCTGTGGAAATGCTTTGGTCTTGGGTAGGATTGCTGGGAAAGGCTGTTGATGGGACTGATAGTTTGGTCTCTTTTTAGCTTGTGAGTCAGACAGCGGGGAGTTGCACCGTGGCTTCCGCGTGGCAGGTTTCCCTCATCCCTAACTCTGGTCCTGCTGGGCCCTCGTTCTGCATGGCTGCTCGTGGGCGCTTTGGGGACCACGGGCTGTCACCTCGTGCATGTCCTTGCAGCAGCAAGCACAGTAGATCCTCAGCCATGCTCCTGTCCAGGTGCTGCCATAGGGCTGCAAGAGGTCACACTGGTAATGCCTTGTGTCCTTGCTTGGTGGCGTGCAGAGCAGCCTGTGCTGCCCTTCCGTGCAATCTGCTATATGTAACCTCAGGCAAACGCACCCTACAGGAGATCACCCAGTTTGAGATGTTTGCAGCAGCTTATTTATCGGGTAGTTGCCAGGAACTCGGAGGGTAAACAGTGTTGGGAGATGACCTACTTGTGTATGAAGCTCCGTGCAGAAGAGATTTGGTAATCTTAGAAGGACCATTAAAGTAATGCTGCTTCTGTTTGTTTGGAGATGAGGAAACGTGGCAATTTAATTTTCTAATGTCATGTTTTTGTTTTTTAGGGATCTGATTTATTAACAAAGCGAGTCAGTTGGGAAAATAAGCCCTGCAACTTCCCTAACGAGGTTCCCTAACGAGGTCACTCCTTGAGCCAGGGCAGGGGTTCTGGAGAGGCTCCACCCGCTCCAGTGGCAAAAGGGGTCATGGCCACGGGAAGCAAGGGCAGAGCAAAGCCAGCCTGCCCCCACTGCAGCAGAATGGGGGGGGAATGTATTATATTTTAATTCCACAGTAACTGGTTTTTAATCTTTTTGTCTTTAAAAATAGAAATACTAAAATCAGAGCAATCGGCAAGTGTTGAACTGTCTTACTCCTCGGGGATGCAACCATTCATCACCCTGGGAGAACATCAAGGCCTTCCTTGTTTGTTTGCTTTTTATTTCCACTCCATAGTTTTTCAGTAGAAGAAATGAAAACTGTGGAGTCTGGGATCAGAGTTAGGGCTCAGGCTGTAGCAGATGAGTGCTCTGTCTGTATCCCCATGAGGCAGCACCTCTCTGTTCCAAAACGACGATGTTACTGTGTTGACTTTGCAGTGCACCAGCAGAGCTCCTTATCAATGCAGCTGGTGTGCTGCTTATCAGATCCAGCAGCGTGAGTGAGAGGCCCTGCTGGAAGCCTCTTTCTTCACTAAAACGTGAGTGCTGGGCAGCGGGCAGCTCTGAGCTACAGCCATCCTCTGCGTGGTCACTCTGCAGCAGAAAAGCTGGGCCACCAGCTGGCCTGCAGGCTGCAGGTCTTGGCTGGCCTGATCTAAAAGAAAACAGCTTTGGAGCTGAGGAAAAAAGCCAGTGAGAGCTGACACGATTCCAGAGGAGCTGTGTGTCGGTGTGATGGAGTGCTGCTGCTGCTGCACATCCCAACCTGGCAGCGCTGGAACCGTGTGGAGCAATTGTTCGCTCTTGGGTCTGCCTGGTGGAGGCACAGTGCTGGCTGTGCATGGTCTGGTTTAACCTGTTGTGTGATCCCGTACTCCTGGGCCGTCCCTGACAGATCCTGAAGGGCTGTTTTGACACGTTTGGTGTTGCGGGAGGCAGGGAGAGCTGGGCGGGGGCAGCTCTGCTGCTGCACTGTGCTTTCATCACGATCAGAATGGAACCTCCAAAAGGAGAAGGGTCTTGCAGTTTCATACTGTATTCTTTGCAGAGCAAAGCAGCCGACAGTCTCAGATTTGTTACCTTTTCTTTGCAGTGCTCTCTCTTTCCCAGCAATACAGCGAATGATCTGAATGTGAACCTTTGCAAACAGATGGTGACTATTTCCAGACAAATGTGTTTATGTCCGTCAGCTTTCCCATTTCTCCTGAGTAATTTGCAGGTTGAATCACCAGCCACGCCATCAAAATGCATTTTAATATTCGAGTGACGCCAGTATGAGCGATGCAGGACGCCGTGGGGTGCTGCATCTCCGTGATTAACAGCAGCTTGTCTGCAGCGTGGTGTTACCTGCAGCCTATCTGAATCGGTGACAGGATTTGTCGTGCTGTTCGTGCACAGCATTTTGGACACCCGTGCATCCCTCCTGACAACTGCAGCACGCACACTTGGCTGCAGAGCTGCTCCGGGAGCGCCGTGCCCGCCCCGCTGCCCAAGCTGACTCATTGCCCGGCTCTGCCACCTGCTGCCTCCCTGCGTGCCTTGGGTTCTGGCTGGAACAGGCTTGCAGCGCTGCAGGGCGAGTTGCTGTCGTGCAGAGCACCCTGCCTTCCCTCCTCCCCCAGCGCTGTTCAGCCTGCGTGCACCACTGAGGAGGGGCTGGTTGTGATCTGTAGCCCCGTGCAGTTACTGCAACTTTGCAGACACCAGGAGCAGCTTTAACCCGGCGCACGGGGCGCAGCCTCCCCCAGGAGCCGTGCTCCCACGCCTTCGGGAGTTTTGCTTGGGGACTGGCAGCGTGGGCAGCAGGCACAGGTAGGGCTGCACAGCCGGCTCAGCCCAGCTGCTGCCTCCCCCCTTGCAGTCGCCGAGGTGTCCTCTGCTCCAATTTCAGGAGCTTTGTTGCAGCTTTCGTCCTGCTAACTACATACAGAAACCTGGGATGGAAGTATTTAGAGGAGTGTGTGGTTTGTGCACCTGAAAGCCCCGCATGCTGCCGAGCGCTGCTTGGTGCTGTGATCTTTGCACTGGCACAAGTTTAAAGACTGAACTCAGAGAACTTCCACATTTACCCTGGAATGGGTCACTTGGAGCGCATGCAGCGTTTGAACCAGTTCTGTCTCATGCCTGTCTCCTCCCAGCCACACACCTGCAAAGCAGGCTGGGGAGCCCAGGAGCTGCCTGCTCGGCGGCCACGTGGCTCTGTGCACATCAGAGAGATTCATGACTGTGTTTTCAGTATCTCTTCCAGGAAGTAAGTTTCTAATGCTGCCCAGTACCAATTATTAGATCCCTCCTACCTGCCTGCAAGCAGGAGGCATTGCTTGCCCATTTGCAGTAACAAGCTGCTGGACGGGACGGCCTCCTGCATCCTGCTGCTGCCTGCTCCCTGCCCAGCAAAGCAGTTTCTCAGCTGCTGGATGCTGCGTGCAGCCCCAGCCTGTGCTCACTGGGCTCGGGGGGTTCAGCAGGGAGAACAGCAGCTCTCTCCGCTTGTGACTCACCGCAGGGGGTTTCGAGGAGCAGCAGGAGTCAGCTGCAAGTGGCCAAGCACGAAATACCTGTTAGGACGGCGCTCGCAGTGTTTCTCACCGGGAGATCATAAGATGCTTAAGAAAAAGTTAATCACCTTAGCTTTGTTAATAATTTAAAGGTGTTCTTAATGGATACGGGGTTGAAATTACATTTTCTCCAAGTCAGCCAATGTTGTCCCAGCTGCACTCCGGACTCAGTTTTTGCACATAAGCCGTTTCTCATTGCTCAGTGATGCCCCGGGCAGCGTGCTGCCTGCCAGGACTGCTGGTGCAGGTTGCAGCCCCTCTTGCTTCAGAGCTTGCCTGAGTTGGGTAGGAGGGGGCTCGCTGAACTTCACTGAGCCGGCACCTCCTGCGGGAGCTCTTGGCTTTTTGCTGTAATTGAAGCAAGCAGCAGCAGGACCAAGTCCCATGTCCCCAGCACCCAGCTCACAGGCATGTTAGGGTAAGCAGGAGCATTGCTGCGTGGTGCAGTGAGTTAGTAGGGGAAAATGCCGGAAGGTGTTGGTGTGGAGGGTGCCGGGTGCCAGTGGCATCACATCTTCATTGGCACAAAGTGCTGCTGTCGGGAGCAAGCTGGGCATTAACACAGCAGGGCCCTGCAGGAGGGACAGGAAGTTTGGAAGTGTGGGCTGTGCCAAACCAGGGGCTCGGTGCGCAGAAATGCTGTTCTCAGCACACAGAGCACTGGGAGGAAAAACAGCACTGCTGCCCTGGCCGGCATGTGAGTAACAGAGACCTGTGAGGAGAGGCTGTGTGCGGCCCCAGAAAGGTCACATTCAGCTGCCTGCGACTCGAGCCCCTGTGGTGCTGTAAATGATTTAAGCACAGCACCACGGAGCCAGTTATTCTGGAGGATCTGTGTAAAACAAACAGTGGAGTCTGTGCGTTGCTAGTGCTCGCGTGCTGCTGCACAAACGGGTCTGACAAGGCAGCGCTGCCTGAAAGCAGCTCTGAGCTGCTGGCTGCCTGCTCGCAGCTGTATTTCCAGGGGGCTCTGCGATACTTCTTGGCCAGGACCTGGTTACGTGTTCCCCAGAACGCTGTCCCCATCCCTCCGTGCAGTGCTGGGGGCAGGAAGGGCTGCACCACCCCCACTGAGCTCCTCCATCGCAGACGTCTCGGCACTCAGTGGCTGGGCTCAAGCTGTGCAGGGCTGGCAGCTGTGAGCAGTGACAGCAGCAGCATCCTCCTGCCCTGCTGGATAGCAGCCAAACGCCGCCCGCAGCAGGGTCCCTGCTTTCCCTCCTTACCCGGAGCAGCCAAGTCCTGGGGCTGTGCTTTTTTTTTCCCCCGCTACGCCTCCATATATGGCCATATGGGAGCAGACGGCAGCTGGGAGTATTTCTGTGAACTTTGGCTGTTGTTTTTTTTCCCTGGGATGTTGTAAAGCTGCCGCAGACCTGGGCCGGCCGGGCTGGGGGGCGGCAGAAGCGCTGCGCCGCGCCGGAGCTCGGTGCAGTTTTTCTGAGGCTGTTTGGTGCCGCTCGGCCGCCAGCCCTGTTGTGTAAAATAGGAAACATAACAACACTTCTTGCAGCTGGTGGCGTCTCTGTAGAGAAGCAGCACAACGCGCTGTGCCGCCTTTGGAAAAATAACCGGTTGTTTTTCCCAGCAGAGCATCGCCGGCTCACTGAAAATGTCGGGTAAAACAGCCAGCACCACCAACAGCATAGCCCAGGCCCGGAGGACTGTCCAGCAGCTGAGAATAGAAGCCTCAATAGAAAGAATAAAGGTGAGAGCACGGCCTTCCCCAGCCCCTCTTTTCCTCCTGCTTTCCCCGGACAGGACACGTGCAAAGGGGACGCAGTTCATATTTTCCCCCTTCTTGGAAGCTGCTGTTTACATTTCAGCCTGGAAAATCTGCATGATAGTAAGTCATTCCTAATTGTGCCTGAAGAAGCTGTGGGTGCCCCATCCCTGGAGGTGCCAGCAGTGCGAACTCAGAAACACACACAGCAAGGTACCCTTTCTTGGTGCAGGGTTATGCAAGGAGAGACCATATTTAGTGTTCTAGAAAGCGTTAAGTCATCTGAGGACGCTTCTGTTTATTGTCCCCAGCTTTATAGACAATAAGTTCCTTATTACAAACCTGCTGCACGATTTTGAGCCCTTCCTGTTTGTTTTTGGTCGTCTGCAGAAGCCCTGTCCGAGCAGAGCCATCCTATTGCCTCGTGTCACAAACCAGTGCCAGAGCAGCGGGAGGAGCTCCCCTCTGTGGATAGGGCTGGCCCCAGGGCGAGGCACAGGGCTCTGTCTCTTGCAGGAAATAGGGTGTGGGCCTGCGAGGTGCTGCTGGCCCAGCATCCCTCCCTGCACGCAGGGTTACATCCGCTCCTATTGCTGGTTATGGTGAAATAGTGGCCATTGTATCTTCTGTCTCCTGCAGGTGTCAAAGGCATCGGCAGACCTAATGCTCTATTGCGAAGAGCATGCCAAGAAAGATCCATTGCTGATGGGCATTCCTGCTTCTGAGAACCCATTCAAGGACAAGAAGACGTGCGTTTTGTTATAGGGGCACAGCAGTGCCCCCGCAGCTCCCCGAGGCAGGGCAAGCCGCAGGCAGATGTGTAGGCAAACAACCTGTAAGGTACCCAGTATTCACTGTCCTCTTCTCACGTGTAGAAACGATCTCTTAGGCTTTCTAAAGCATTTCTTCTGCTCCCAGTCTCCGGCAGGAAGCTAGATTTCACACTCAATCACTTTTCCCTTGGCCAGAGGAGCGGGGTCCCTGTGCAGAGCCGTGGCTCCGCTGCGCTCCTGCTGTGGCCTCACACGCACAGACCAAAGCTGCCCGGCTTTGCTGCAGAACAGAGCCGGGCTGAGAGTTGGAATCCCCATTACTAAACATTGGTGGTGTCACACTTGTTGAAATCACGTGTGCACGCAGAGCAGGGCCGCCCTCTGCAGCGTTCAGGTGTGCATTTGTGCACGTTCACACTTAGAGGTGCATTATCGAGCAACAGCTACCTTGAGAAATGGAGGTAGCGACTGCTGGAGAGCTGCGGGCTCGTGCTGACGCCCTTGGTGTGCTTGTTCCTCTTGGCAGGGTTTTTGTCATGTAAAACCTAATGTGTCGATAGGCAGGTAGCCGAGGGTTTCTTTCCTAGCCTTCAAGAGGAGTTGAAAAAGCAGCTTTCAGTTCTAATTCTGCTTTTCTCATTTCTCTCATCAAAAATCTGCGTTGGTGTTGAAAAAAGAGAAGCTGTCCTTGGAATCAGAGGCGACAGGCTGACGGTTGTGTCCTTGTGGCGGGGTTAGAGGTCTGGTTCTGCCGCTCGAGGTCTCACGTATGATTGGTACAGGCGCTCAGAATTTGGCTCTTTCCCAAATCCCTTCCTAAAGGGGAAAAAATGCCAAACTGCACCCAGATCGTGGTTGTGCAGGTGTAACGGGGGCCTTTCCCTCAAGGAAGTCACTTGGTATATATACATCATAAAAACGTCCTTGCGTGTGTGTATATAAATATATATATATAAACTTTAGTAGGATATTTATACAAACATTGCATATTAACAGCAAACTTCCAGGGGACTTACAATGACTCTGCCTTGCTCTGTAGCTGTGGTCCGGGGCTGGAGTTGTGAGCGGCCATCGCTGCGTGTTCCTGTAGGGATGCTTACAGGACTTATTAACCACTTGTAATTTACTGTCCTACGTCGCCTATTTGTCATTTCTATATTAAATTATATACGCACTGTTGATAATATATTGAGAAATTATATATTTGTTTAACGAGGCTCTTTAACAAACAGCTCAAAAACCTGAACGCGAGGCTGGCAGTGAGAGGGCTGTGCTGCTTACTCTGTGCTTACATTCCAATTATTTTTATAATTAGACTATTTTTCTAGCGACTGTTTCCAAACAATAATGTAATCCATGCTTATTTTTTCTTTTTTACTATGTTTGAGTCTCATTTTATAACACGTCTTGTTAGACACAGTCAGTAGTTGAGCCGGGGCGGCCAGCAGGGGCATGCACAGGCACAGGGAGTGCTGTGGCCCAAATATTGCTCCTTCCAGGAGCCATCAGTGCTGGTTAGAGCTCCTCGCCCCACCAGAGGTAACCTGTGGTTCTGGCTTGGCAGCAGGACTGGTTGATTGAGGTCTTTTCCAAGCAGAACGGTTCTGTGATTCGTGTATGCGCAGAGCCAGCGTTACATCCTGCTCTGTGCCTGTGCTGTCTGAGCCGGGTACCGGCACGAGGTCCGGCGGTGCTGCCCCTGTAGGCTGGAGCTCTGCCACCTCCCGTCCTTCCCGCTCGTACCGCCATTCCCACCCGGCACACAGGATGCTTACCTTTGTACTTTCTAATAAAGAAGTCCTGGCACGGAGCTCCTGGCTGCTCGCTTTCTGCTCGCGTGGAACCCCCGGGCGCTCCCCCGCTGCAGTGGGGCTGCGTGTGCCGTGGGGTAAAGGGAAATCCTTCCCTTCAGACCTTCTCACTGCTGCATGTACTTCTCTACACCTTGAGTGCATTTGTCTTCATTTTCATGCGATGTTGACTTCCTTGAAGCACCGGGGCAAAGATTTACATCAGCACCTCCTTCATTCCCGCTTGTACTTCAAAGAGCAGAAGGACTGTGTGTGGGCACAGGGTGTCTGTGTGTGACTGAAAGCACTCTACCAGTTCTCTTGCAGTGTTTCTCAGCTCAGACAGAACACCTGAGAGTGACAGTGAGATGCAGCTGGCCGCTTCTGCTGGCTTCATCACACAGCTTTACAGGTCATCTCTGTATTGCTACGTGCAATGTGTAGGGGCACCGTGTGGGCTCCAGCGGGTACGTTTCTGTGTGCACCTTTGCTCTGTCACTATAAATGCTGCAGCAAGAGTGCAGGAACTGTACTCAGTGGTACAGGAACATGGTCTCTCAATAGAAGAATAAAAAAGGAGAAATGAAACCATGGGGTCCTTGGGGGCAGGGTGGGCGCTGCCTCAGTGCCCCCACCTGAGCCCGCTTCATGCCTGGCACTGCTGCCGTGTGCGTTGGGTCTCCCTTCCCCACCGTCCCAGGAGCCAGCTTGGTGTGCAGCTCTGCTTCTCTGCAAGCGTGATTTTGCTGCTGCTGCTTGATTCAAAGGGGGGAAATAAAGTTTGGGTGCACTGTAGCCCCTCGGTAAAGCCATGGTTCTGCTGGGGGGGAGGAGGGGGTGTTTTTTGTTTTTTTTCCCCTTTCATTTTGCTGGTTTGCTTTGCCAAAACTGGCTGTACTCGGACTTGTTGTTCTCGTCTCGACATACTTTGGTTTTGAGTCAAAGGTCCCGTGTTGGTTAGCAGCCCGGGAATGGAGGCTGTTCCCAAGCGAAGGGCTTTGAGCTTCACACGTCTGTGTATCAATACATACACGGAGATGCATGGGGTGCTGCGGGCAGCCCTCGCTGCGTGCTGGGCTTGCGGGAGCCAGGCCCGAAGCACGCTCTGCTGCAGCCCCCGGGTGAGCAGCAGCCTGTGGGGCCCACTGTGGGACAAAAGAAGTGAGCTGCGCTGGCACGTGTTTGGGGTCAGCTGCGCTCGGGCTTTGCTGGGTCCGTGACATCTGCGCTCCCAAAGCGCCGTGCGCCAGAATAAGGCATTTTGAATGCAAAGGGAGGAGGCAGCACGGGATCAGCGCCGGGCCGCGTTCGCTTTAGAAATGCTGACGCCGGCCACAGGCTGTAATCACAAAGCTAAAAATAACGCGTTTGGGAAGCTCCCGCGTTGGGCAGCCCCGGGCCGGGCTGCAGTGGGGATGCAGAAACTGGGGGCACGGAGCGGGCGACGCTCACAGCTCCCCACAGCAGCAGCGGGGCCTGGGGGCGGGGGGCTGCTCTTTGGGGGCAGGGGAGGGATTGCTGCCCGCTTTGTGTGCGGCAACAACAACACACGCAGCTGCTCGAGGGCCCTGCTGCTCCCCCCTGCCCGGCGCTGAGAGGCACAGGGAGCAAAGCTGGGGGGGAAACGGCTGCGCGGTGCAGCGCTCAGACACCGGGGCTGCAAAGGGAGCGTCGGGAAGGGGGTTCCCGCACAAAGCAGTGGGGTTTCCCCAACTTGGAACGGGCCCCAGGCCCTCTGGGGGCTGTCAGGGCAGCTGAAACGCTGCCTCATGTTGGAACCGCGCTGCAAAGCGGCGGCGCTCAAGAAAAATAAATCGCATTTCCTGCAGCACGGCAGCTGCTGTTCCATTTGCTGGGTTGGGAGGGGCCGGGAGGGAGCCCAGGTGCCATTACAGGAGCGGCGCAACAGGAGCTGAGCCCGGGGACTGCGCGCGGCAAAGCAAAACCCAGCAGCGAGGAGCAGAGTCAAAACTTTATTTCAAAAAACAAACCCCAAAAAAAACAAAGCGCCGTCCCGTTTCCAACCATTACATCACCTTGGCTGCTTTCAGCAGCGGCTAAAAGACGTGCGGCTGTGGACCAACAGCTCGAGGGTAGTCCGGTTCTCAAACCTCAGAGTATAAATAATTCGCTTCCATCAGTATCATAAAATAACTTATTATATATCTTAGCATTAAAAACGTGAGAATCAACATCCCAAAAAATACAATAAAATCGTTTGCAAAGCGTTCCGATTCAACCTTTTTGGAGCTCCTTTTAAGAGATTTCAACCAGAAACCGTGAAGTTGCACTTGAAAAAGAAAAACCAGCCCAGGGGGCGGTCGGCATCGCGGTGTCCCCACTCCGGGGATGGGGGTTGGCTCTTCCAGCTCCGCTTCCGTGCTCCTCTCCAACACCTCGGCGGCCAACGTGACATCAGCTTAATTATTATTAAATCCTTTTTTTGTTTGTTTTTTCTTCCCAATTATTTTTTTTGTTTGTTTTTTGTGTTTTTTTTTTTTTTTTTTTTACAGTA
>JACDJE010000225.1:1247571-1284637 GCA_016647715.1 Pavo muticus
GGGTGTCCCCGTGGGTGGGTTTGGCGTGGGCAAGGGAAGGGTCTGGGGGTCCTTTGGTACTGCAGGGAGCTGGTAAACTCGTGAGCGACTTCTGCACGGGCAGGTAGCGGTGGGACGAGGGGGAATGGCTTTCAGTTAAAAGAGGGGAGATTTAGTTCAGGTGTGAGGGGGAAGTTCGTTCCCCAAAGGCGTTGAGGCCCTGGCACTGCTGCCCAGAGCTGCTGTCTCAACCCTGGAGGTGCCCGAAGCCACCGATGGGTCCTGGGCAGCCGGAGCTGGTGGGGGCACTCAGCCCTGGGGTGGGGGCCCTTCCAACCCCGCCCTGCTGGGTTTCTGTGGTCCTGTGATGGGATAAACCCCCACGTGAGCTCCGGGCGGTTGGTGGGCGCAGGTGCGTGTCGCACTCCGAGCAGAAGTCACTTCGCTCATTTTCGTGCAGCAGTGAGAACTGGGTCGGTAGGAGCAACGTGCGCTTGGTTAATAACTCGCATCCTCCGGCGTGTTTGTGTGACCCCGGAGCCATCTCGGCGGGCAGGCACGGGGCATTCTGGCTGTTGGAAGTGCACGCAGGCTGAACAAATAAGCTGTGATGGAGGGGTCGGTGTGACAGGGGGCCGCGTGACAAGCAGCAGCTTTGTGCACGCAGGTGGCCGTGCAGCACCCCGCGCAGGGGCTTGGGTTACACTGGGCTTTAAGAAAGAAGTTAATATCTGATACTAGAAGGTGCGCCTGCTGGATAGTGAGAGAACACCGAGCAGCAGCTGGGAGCTGTTGTAGCACTCTTTGCCTGTGGATGTTTTGTGTTTCCCAGTGCGATGCCAGGGATTATTTTCCTGGGGAAGGAGTGTGGTACGTTGTCCTGAGCGGTGCTTCCTGGAGCTCGTGTCCCCCGCTGGTGTGGGTCAGGTGTGGGAGCCCTGCAGTGAGATGTGGCAGCGTGCTTGGCCAGCACTCAGGGTCTGGGTCCTTGGGGAACAGCTCAGGAGCCGTCACCTCACGGTTCTCACTTTCACTTTCAAGAACGAGCAGTGCTTTGTTGTGACAAGGAGTCTTTTGTGGCTTATTATAGCAGTGAAACAGACATCCCGGCCTGCTGTGCAGCAGCGCTCCGCAAGGTGCAGTTGTTTGGCGTGTTACTGGTTGTGGGTTGTGCAGATGGAGGGATAATGCTGTGCGTTGCCAGTTTGGCTCCTGGGAGCCCCATGCTGAGCACAGGGTGCTGCACTTGACATTGGATCGTGCGTTGCAGCCCTGCAGCGTGCCTCAGCATGGCATGATCAGCTCTGCTGTGCCTCTGCAACCAAGTGGCTCTCCTGGGAATGGGTCGGGGTAGAGGCCGCTGTGTTTCTGCAGGGAGCGAGCCTTACTGAGCAAGCAGTGTCCGTCATGCAAACGTGTGCGCTCAGCACAGCGTGTCAGGTAAGGAGGCATTGTTAGTCTGGGCGTGTTGGCGTGGATATCATTACAGCTGTAACTTCTGGGCCCCACCCAGGTGCAGCGCTGCTTGTTCGGCAGGAACTGCTGTCTTTGGGAATATTAAGAACTGCCTTTCTTTTCTGATAGCAGCTCCGTTTTTGAGGCAGCCCTGGGGATGGTGGTTTGCTGAGGGTTTTGTTCCCTGTGTGTTTAGGGAAGATGGTGGTGTGACAGCGCGTGAAGGAGTTCGCATGGGTCTTCCTGAAAAGTAGCAAAGATGAGTGGGAAAGTACTTAAGACCCTTCGGGTGTCGTGGTGGGGAGGGCAGCGCTGGGGGTGGGTATTCTGGCCGGTTTCAGACAGTGTAGGATTGGAGACAGGAGCGCCGTCCGCCGCAGCAGCGCAGCTCTCGGGCAGCGTGCAGCACTGCTGGCTGAGCCTTTGTCCGCCAGCACGCGGGGCTGTGAGCAGCAGCACGTCGAGTCATCCCGAGGCACCGAGCTGTGCCTGCTGTGGGGTGTGGGTGCCGCCGGGCTGGGGGGGGCGGCCCTGTGAACAGCGCAGCCCCGGGTGCTTTGTCTGATTAAATGCTTCCAGGCAGAGCGTGGTAGGATGAAACGGGGTGGCCGTCGGGGGGGCTTGGCTCTGGGGAAGCTGCTGGCCTTGTTTTGGTGCACATCAAATAGAAAGCACATGTTCTACCTGAAGAGTGCCCTTTGGAGGAGGAACGCAGAACTTGCTCATCTTGATCCTTCTTTGAAAGCCGGTCGTTTGAACACGGATGTGTGGTGGTTGTGTGCTCTGACAGGTCTTGTTTCCCACAGTACTGCAAGAGAATGCTTGGACAAAATGCAGCTTGATTGAAAGGCTGCTTAAAAACATCAATTAGAGTCAAATGATCTGCAGTGACCTTCTTATAAAGGTGTTGTTTCTAAGACTGTGTGGTCACAGGGTTAGAAGAGAAGCTTGAATTCCAGCTCACGTTCATCTTTGTTTGACAGTGCTGCCAGCAGTATCTGTCCCGGAGCAGCTCTGCATTCCGTTGGTGTGTTTTGCTCCTGTTGCAGGGATAAGGCGCATTGGCAGGAGGCCTGATCAGCAGCAGCAGCAGCAGCAGGGTGAAGGCAAACCCATTGACAGGAGACCTGAGAGACGACCTCCTCGCGAGCGCCGATTTGATAAACCTGCCGATGAGAAGGGCGAAGGAGGAGAGTTCTCTGTTGATAAGTAAGAATGTGCCTTGTGTGATGCAGAGCGTGGTGGTACTCTGCAGCGGAGCTGTCCTTTCCTCTGCTACTAAGCTTAAAAGCCAAGCAAAAACTGTTAAGAGTCAGAATTAAAGTGATTAAGTTCCATTTGTCAATCCAAAGAGGCACCTGTGTCAGCACAGAGTACCTTCCCATTGTGTGATCTCACTTACAAACATGGCTCAAGTTTTTACCAGGAGTCACATGATGCAAACAGCTCCGTTAGTTTGACAAAAAGCGTGGTGTGCATCAGTGAGATCCTCAGTGTATTTCTGAGCATCCACCTCAGTGTATTTCTGAGCATCCACCTCAGTGTATTTCTGAGCATCCACAGCACAGAGGTCAGAAGAGGAACTGAAGCATAGCTCTTGCCTGCGGGATGAGATCCGTTTGCTGTTACAACTGTTGCTTCACTTGTACAGTTAACCTCAAGCCAGTGCAGGTTTGTCCATGGAGGTGTTCCTGCTTCCTTGGCTCTGGTGGCTTCAGGTGTGGAATTAATGAAGCCAGCTCGTGGCTAAAGGGAACCGAGTGCCACTTTGGGTCCAGAGTTTTGAAAACAGTCTTCAAACGTTAGCATCTGAATGGCCAGTGTTGAAATGCTTTTAAAAGTGAGGTGGCTGAAAGTGAAATTGTACAGCAGCGAGTGACGTAGCGCAGCAGGAAGGCTAAATTCGGGGATGGTGGGCAGGAGATGCAAACAAAGCATTTGTTTAGTTCCTGAAATGTGGAGAGCAGCATTACGTATGGCTTTTCTCCAGTCCTATAGTTCAGCATTGAAATGAGACTGTACACAGCTAGAAGGAGTTCAGTTGGAAGGGAGAGACCTACAAAGGGCCTTGGATCCAGCGTGTGGCTGCAGGGCTAGCCGAAAGCAGAAGAACATTAATGAGGGCATTATTCTGGTGCTCCTGGAGTGCTGAGAGCAGTGGTGCTAGCACCTTGCTCAAAGCCTGCTCCAGTGTTTGACCACCTTTGTGGCCGAGAGATTTTTCCTGAAGGCTTGAAGAGCCGACAGAATGAGTAACAATCAAAGGGAAAGTCCGCCAGGTTCTCATAAGAAGAACTTGGAAGCTGCGTTGTAAGCTTGGGGGGGGATACTGAAGTGTGACCATTTCTTGCAGACCCATCCTGGACCGGCCGATGCGTGGCCGTGGTGGACTTGGAAGAGGCCGTGGCCGTGGCCGCGGGATGGGCAGAGGAGATGGGTTTGACTCCCGTGGCAAGCGTGAATTTGACAGGCATAGTGGCAGCGATAGATCGTAAGTCTTTACCTTTTCCTAGAGCTTCCTTAGCTATTCTTTGCTATTATCATATGGCTCAAAATGTCTTTGAATTTCTGTATCTGGACACTATGATGTTAACTCAGTTTTGTTAGTTCTGTTTCACATTCACATTTCAGCGGCCTGAAGCACGAGGACAAGCGAGGCGGCAGCGGATCGCACAACTGGGGCACCGTCAAAGACGAGCTCACGTTAGTAACCCCTGCTTGCTCACACATCCACCCCTGTGAATCTGTGTTAAACCCTAACTCACATCTTGATAAATGTAAAGATTGGGTGGCCTTTTCTCCGTTAGGTTTTGGGAGGTTGCTGTGGTGTGGGTGTATGCTATGGAAAAGGCCACAGACTGCAGAATGTAGTGAGTTACGGATAGATGAGATGGCTTCCATTTCTAAAACCTGAACTCTGGGGAAGGTTAGAGCAGGGAGCCGTTTGTGCTGTTCTTTGAACAGTCCCTACTTCACTAAAGATCAAACAGCAGGTCTAACGTTGATCAAACTGTTTTCCCAAGTATTGCATTGGATGCAGCGTTTTTAATATCCAGGTGTTTTGTCTCAGGCTTTGATGGGAGGCTTTCAGAATGGCTGTGACTCGGTGCTGGGGAGGAGCAGGGGAAGAAGGAAAGCTCAGAGTTGTAAAAGGCAGGGGAGCACCATTTCTTAGTGAGGGAGTTCTTTTTAAAGAGCAGTAAGTTGTGTAAACGTGCTATAGGACTTGGGCATTCATCTTGCATAGTTTTAAATAGGCATGAACTTAAACAGCAAAACAAACCAAACCCAACTGTAATTACAGTGAATTGGATCAGTCTGCTGTAACTGAGGAGACGCCGGAGGGAGAGGAACATCCGCCTGCTGATTCTGAGAACAAGTGAGTGTGTCCCTTCTGTCCTGTTCTCTGGTTGCCTCAGAGGTAGCACTGCTCTGCTTTTACTCCCTGGTGGTTCTACTTCTGTTTTGCCATATTCACTTTATATGTCCCTCAGTGGATACAAGATCAGTCACGTTGCTGCTGAAGAGCTCTTTAAAACTCGACATCTAGAAGTTATCTTTAAACCATTAGTGTATTGCAAGCTGTCAGGTCGCTTTCAGGTTTAGTTATTAATAACCTGTTGTAGTGTGTAATCTCAGGATTACAACTGTAAGTACCAAATCCATAAGCAGCCACGCTCATAACTACCCAGCACAACCAGGGGACGGGATGTTCTGCCAATGGCAGGCACTGGGTTTCTCAGAAGTGCTGAGGCTGTGTGGCTGGCCTGCAGGAGAAAGGTTGTCTCTCACTCTTTCCATCTTTTGTGCACGTGTGCAGCCCTCAAAGAAGTTAACTCCATTGCTTCTGTTTTCTCTTGGACACCGCTAAGGGGAAATAAAGCAACTAGTCAGGGAATGGAAGAACTCCCACAGCTGTTACTGAGTTACTTGGAGCTGAGTTAGAGGGGTACAGGTTTTTATGGAGATGCACTGTGTTAATGAGTGCGTGTGCTCTGATGGGTTGAAAAGAAAATGGCAAACAGTAGAGAAGATTTCTTCTAAATGCTTGTTTGCCAAAGATTTCTAATGTGGAATCTCTGCAGCTTGATTTCCTCGCTGGTAGCTTTGGTTACTGGTGAAGCAGTGACTGAGCAGAGTAAGAGAGGGATGTGCTTTAACTACTTGCTAAGTGCCAGCACTCCTGCAAGGCTGTAGATGCCTCTGGGTGAGGTTGCCTTGTGAACAGAAAGAACCCGAGCAGTTCTAAGGAATTAGAGCTGCAGCAGTGGTCAGAAAATGCATGTGGCTGGTGTTGGAGGAAAAGAAGAGCACTGCAGATCTCTGTGCCCACATTAGGGGGTTGGAACCGGGTTGTCTTTGGAGTCCATTTCAACCCACACCATTGTATGACTCTGAGATCCTCTGAGTGTGCAGTATTTCCTGGCTCTTCGTTGGAAGTGGTGTCTGCTGCTTTGAGCAGGTTACTGATCTGCACAAGGGTGGGTCAGTATCTGCAGCATTCTGCAGGCTGGCTGCTTTCTCCTGGAGGTCTTCAGAAGGTGTGCTCTGCTTTGAGCGTGCAGCTCTTGTGTTGCAGTCCATCAGTTATCTTTCCAGGGAAGCATCCTTACATGGCTTCGCTTCCAAGTGGGATCTCTGAACGTTTCAGTGGGGCTGTAGGATGCTTTACAGAATAAGGAGGATGCCAGGGGCAGTGCCTTTGCAATGAGCAGTAAGCATGGCTCTGCGGGTGCCACATAAAAAGCCGTTCTCTCCTGTGTTGAGTAAGATGAAGTACACTAATGTTGATACAAACCCTTTGCATTATTTCATCAACTCGTGGCTACAGGAAGGACCTTTTCTCTTGAGTTGATGCTTTCATGATGTTTTTGCTGCACGTACATGGCACTGCTTTTCTATAATGTCACAGCAGCTCATAAATCAAAGAGAGTTGCATAAACACACCAAAGAATGACTGGAGGATTGACTGCCTGTGTGGAACACGATCTGTTACTGAGCATGTTGGCTGTGCATTTTACTTAAAATAGCTCTTTGGCAGAAGCTGGGGTGCCAGAACTGTACAATGAGGTGATGCATCTCCCAGAGAACCACGTTTGTGTGCAGTTGTTTTCAAATCAGCCAAAAGTAGAAATTGTTTTGGTTACCTGGAATGCTAAGAGCTGCTTTTAATCAAGTAGAACTGTGCAGATCAGCAACACAACAGCAGGGCGGTGAGGAGTACGGTAAGAGCAGGCGCCATCTCACCGCCCGGCTGGGCGCCTGGGGAGGCAGGTCTCTTGGGAGAGCTCCAACCAAGTCCCATGGGAAAACAGCTTTTATGTTTGACAGGACAGTTGCCGTTAATACTGAGAATAGACAGCGAGGATCAATGGTAACTTTAAAATACTGCTGTGGTCACCATTTCTGTTTTAAAAGGGGTCTGGCTGTGATTTTTAGCAGTTCTCATTTAGCTAAAGGAGGTAGATTTTCGTGTGTGCCTGTTGAGTGTTGGAATTGAGTTTTTAATGCATAAATCTGAAACAAAATAATAGCATTACAATGTGTGTATATATGTATATATATATATGTTTGTTATAATCTGGTGCTGATTAGAGCTGCTTTTGAATTCGCTGTATATAGGGAATGGGTTCCAAGCCATGATCGTAAGTAATATCCATGAATTCACTGCAGGGAAAATGAGGTTGAAGAAGTTAAGGAGGAAGGTCCTAAGGAAATGACCCTGGACGAATGGAAAGCTATTCAAAGTAAGGATCGTGCAAAGGTTGAGTTCAACATCCGTAAACCAAATGAGGGTGCTGATGGGCAATGGAAAAAAGGATTTGTTCTTCACAAGTCAAAGAGCGAGGAGGTAAAGTGATTTTTGCTATTTGCTGGTGTCCAGACTGTACAGGTTTTTCTAATGATATGCACTGCTGGGAGTGTAAGCTCTGTTCTTTGACAAGCTGACCTTTCTACCAAAGTTCACAAAGCAAGGACGACTTCTCTTACAGAAAGCTGCTGTGCAGCAGTGTTAGCTGCTGGTCTTCCCGTGGTTAGTTCTCACAGCTGTTCTGCGTCCTTAAGCTGACATACACTGTGTTTTAACCTGACTGTTAAGAGAGAATGGAGTGCTGCAGCTGGGCAGGGAGCTCTGTAAGGACTGTCTCTGGGTGGGAGCATCAACGTTGTTTTCCATTATTTTACTAGGAGTTTATTGTGTCACTGTGTTGGTCGTGGCTCAGCACGCTGGTTGTGCTCGCTTAGCTCTGTGTAGGGCTGAAGAAACGTGGGTCATGCCTGCACCGGGTCAGAAGTTTGAACCCAGGTAACTTGTAACTCTGTAGGGTTACCCAGCCATGTGCCTCTGAGCTCTTTAGAAGCCAGGTGAGATGTGCTTGTATGTGTCAGGGATTCACACATCTCTGTAGGATCTCTTGGAAGTTGTAATTTCTCACATATACTTTGTAGTAACAACCGGCTTCTTTGAAAAGAGTGAGTGTGGCACAGAGGAGCACGCCGTCCCGGCGGGGGGGAGCAGTGCAGAGAGCTCTGTTTCCTCAGGCTGGGCTCTAGCAGCTGGGTTCGGTTTCAGAAGCTGACAGGACCTCTAAATCTTTGCTTTTAGCACTGTTAACCGGTGGCCCTCGGCCCTGTGCAGCAGGTGGCTCTGACTCCTTTTGAAGTAGCGAGGTAGTGTGCAACACGGTTTGATCTTCTGGGTGTGCTTCTGCTTTTTGCACCTTGTCGTTCTCTCTTGTAAGGTGGGGCGTGCCGTACAGCTGGGGGGCACTGCTCATCACTTACCTCGAGAGCTCCATTTCGAAGCCATTGCACTTGGGATGAGTTTCAGACACAGCCGTGCCCTTTACTTTTCTGGCTGTGTAAAGTGGATTGGTTCTTTTTATTTTCCTTAAGCTGCTCAGTGGTTGAAATTCTCCCACTCTGCTACTTTCTCTGGCTTGCATAGGAAACAACCTGAGTTAGCCTAAGGGTTGCTGTGTGTTAGAGGGGGTGTACCAAGCAAGGTCTGCAGATGCAGCACACCTGTAGTCATTGAGCATGTCAGGACGCCCTGCTCCCCCGCTCCAGTCTCCCTGCTGTGACTCTGTGACAGGGTATGGCAGTGTGATGAGGTGGTTGTATTCCTGAGTAATGAAGAAGCTGCAAAGCTCTTATTTTCCTTCTGAAAGGTGAAGCAGCAGTTTATTCTACTTTTTGAACTTCTTTTTGACATCAGGATTCTCTCATGGAACTGCTGACACGAGCAGATTGCTCTTTTGAGGTGTGTTTAGCAGGTTTCTCTTGAAATAAACAAGTTCTGACAGTGGTGCCTGAGGTAGCCATTCCCTGCTGTACGAGCACAGAAGTGAGGTACCAACAAAGCTGCCATTCACGACAGGCTCTTCCAAACCTGTCCAGCAAATGTCTCATTTTGTTTTTTCGCTGATCTCTTGGGAAAGTTTTTCTTTTCCTCAGTGTTACAGCAGAAGTGTTGTTAAAACACAGGTGTTGGGCGAGCTTTCCCTGCAGTTCCCTTGTGAGCAGGTAGAGAAGGTAGAATAACAAGGAGCTGTGAACAGAGCTACTCACAGCTGCTGTCCTTGCTCTGTCTGTCTTCTCGGACATCCTTCTGAGCCACGAGGTCGGTGGAAGTTTCTGTGCTGGGTAAGGGGGGTGTTGGTCTGTGGAGGTGGCTTGGCTGTAGGTGAGTTCTGGGTTTCAGCCCCACATCTTCCTAACCCCTAGGGCTGAGTGATGGCAGTGTGTGCCTGCAGGTTTTTCTGAGAAGCTGAAGTGTCACAAGGGCCACTTCTCAGAGCTCCTGGGAGTGTCCTAGCAAACTGTGCTAAAGGGAGCTTATGAGGATCTGGTGCTGCTCATCTGCCTGAGCTCCTTCACAAGGCTCTCCTCCTCCTCATGTTCTTCACAGAAGACCGAAGTGCTTGGCTGTATCTCAGGTCTTTCCCATCTCTCCCATGTGCTGCACAATGAACTCTTCGTACTGTCTCGGATTCTTGCTGGTTGAATATGAAATCCACATGTGCTGGCAGCCCTCATCTGATGAGAGTCTTTCCAGAAGGCTGGGTTATGCCGTAAGAGATCCTCTTCCTTGTCTGCAGCTGGCTTAGTGATGGAGTGCTTCAGGTCCTGCTGAGCAAATAACGGGAGGTTGGGTTGTGAAGAGATCTTTAAACTTGTTCCAGTTGTTCAAAGCAGCTCCTGGAGAGTTTCATCCACCAGTGAACGAGGTCCTGCTCAACGTATCTGCTGTGCTGTGCCTCCTCCTTGTGCCTTCGAACTGTTCTTGTACTCTCATCGCTTCCTTAGAGAGGAGATCCCAATGGAAGACTGGGAAGCAAGTAATGGAACGCAGTCAGTCATCTTTGCAGATGTGTAGGAATCACTCCGGTTCAGGCTGTGCAGAACCTTTTTCATTAAGAGCAGTTACTTGAAGCCACCCTCAGCCTGTGCCATCTGTCTGCGTGCCCAGCGTAGCGAGGTGCAGGAGGTTGGTCTGCAGGTGGAGTTCCCAACAGCTCATGTTAAGCAACTTCTTACTCCCAATCCGAGTTTCTCTGTCCTCCCAGTATGAATCATCCTCTGCTCCTTCTGGATGCCTGCACAACTTCTGCTCTCATCCTTTTGCTGCTTCATGTGCTCGGTGCCATCTGTATCCAGCAGTTCATGTGACCTTATTACGTGTTGTTTCTGTATGTAGTTGAGTCTCATTTCTTCCTTTTGTTTTCTCCCTTTGTTCCTTTTGTCACTTTGGTGTGGACACGCAACTTTCATCAGACAAAGGCGATGACAGAAATGCAGGGGAGTCTGCTGGAGTCACACGAGGTACTGATCCTTTCTATCTGACTGGTGATACGTGTTTTTGATCTGAGCCCCTTCTGAAACGAGGGCTTTGATACAAGGAAACCACAGACAGAATACGGAGCTTTTCTGTCCGTGCCTGTTGTCTCTCTGCACAGCGTGGGGCCCTCCATAAGTGGTGCCTTTTCTCCTCCTTGGTCGTCCCATAAACACTTCCATCGTGAGTCTCTTCTTTTGTTGCTGTTTTTCCATATCTTGCTGTCTGCTTTGGCTCACTTCCCATCAGTGACTGTTCTTAAAGCTTTGGACGGCCTTTCCCAGGACCCACAGGTACAGCAGCTGTCTGTTAGATCAGGGCGCTGTCGAGAGTTGCCACTACATACAAGTGAAGTGCTTCCAAAGGTGATTCAGGACAGGCAGTCTGTGTGGTGTGTCTTCTTCCACCTAAGCACAGGAGGAGAACGTGCCAAGTCTTCCATTGGTGTTTTAAATTAGCTGTTTTGGGTAAAGAGATCCTCAGGTTCCACACAGAACTTGCTGCTTGCTGGCTTTAGGGTTAAAGCAAGGTTCAGTCAGGAGAAATACAGTGTTTTGGTAGACTGCAGAGTTTCTTTCGTAAGCAGTAGCAGTGCAGGGAAGTAGATGCACAGGACTGCTGCTTCTGCCTCTCCGGAGAGCCTCTTGACTGCCAGTAAGTTGGAAGTAACATCTCAGTACCCTGCGATGATGGTGAAACACCATCAATAGGAAGGGAATCAAAACCATGACGAGAGGCATTGCTTGCCACTTGAATCACTGGTGGGCTTCTGCTTTAGTATTGTTCTGCTTGTGCATGCTGTCAGGTGGAGACGTGGAATGACTCTTGTCCAAACAGTATCTGCTGGAGCCAGCACCAGGAGCATAGAGAGGAGCTGTGAGGGGTGAGAGTGTGGTTCACATCAGTAAAACCAGGAGTCTCTTAGGGAGCAGCTGCTGCACAGAACACATCCAGTGAAATACGTTTGGAGTAAGCCATCATGGAGCAGTACTTCTCACTGTGCCTAATTAAGCTGTGGGTGCTGTGGAGGCCACACGTCCAGCTGGGCTGGGAAGGGGTCATTAGGGTGGGGCAGCACTCTTGGTGGCCCTGTGCATCCCGGTGCTTGTGACTGACTCGAGGCATCCCCAAAAGCAACTTTCTGCCCTTTGACTTCAGCCCTCTGTGTATCCATTGGCTGCCCCGTGAAGGATCCACAACAGGTAATTAAGAGGCGTTGCACTTAATTGCACAGCATGTTGCCTTTGAAAGTCAGAAAGTCAGTATATTGTGCAACTACACCGCAGGAAAAGTAACTGACGGGCAGAGTGCCTAAGCTTGCATGTGGCACCTACACGTAGGGAAGAAGGCAAGCAACTGCTCAGCCAGCAGCTGGGGGGTTATGGAGTCACGGGTCGTCATGTTTCCAAAGTACAGTGGCTGGGCTTTTTAATGGACAGCACTGGTCTGATCCACTGCTGTCAGTTTTATGTTCTGCATGTCATCGTAGGGGCCAGAAATGGGCTGCTTATGTACAAAATGTATTGTGCTGAGTAGGGCAGACAAACACCTGTTGCTTGTTAACGTTTGGTGTCTCATGACCTGAGATGCTTGGCCTGTTCTGTTTGGTAGGGCGCAGGGTTCAGTCCAGCAAGCTGTGAGAGGTGGTTTTGTCACGGCAGTGCTGGTGGGAGTCCTTCCTCAGGGGAATTTGTGAGGCAGGTTCTCTTTTAGCCTTGGTTGTGTTAGTTACCTCAGCTACATGCTGACTGAACTGTGCCTCTTCTGCTGTTTGCTATGGCTGAATACCAAGGTGGGATTCTTCTGGTTTCCAGTGCTTGAAGTGCTTATCATGAAGCTAAGCAAACGAGGACGTGTCAAGCACTCCTGGAGCAAAATAAAGATGGCTTATTGAGTGCATATTGCACAAGACCTGAATGAATGAATAGAACCTTAAGGTTCCTCGGGTGTGGAACGAGAGTGAGTGAAATGCTGGAAAACAAAGTTCTGTATTGGAATGGTTGGGGCCCAGGTAAGCTTAGAGTTGTTAATGTGACAGAATGCCAGAGCTTCCCTGAATGGGCTTGGGAATACGAAGTAAGTTCCAGCACCTGAATGGGGTTCGGGTCATGGCAGTGTTTGCTCTGTGCCTGGTGGCAGTGCTCTGCAGAGTGGTGCAGTTTATGCACAGCAGTTCCTGAGTGTGAGGTACAGCAGGGTGTGCGCCTGGAGGTGAGCTCAGGAGCTGCGTCACCAAGAGTGCAGCTGCAGATGGAAACACTTCTTGGTGATCTGATGACTCAGGTGAAAATGGTTCGTTTCAGGCTCACGCTGAGGACTCGGTAATGGATCATCACTTCCGTAAGCCCGCCAACGACATCACATCCCAGCTGGAGATCAACTTTGGAGACCTCGGCCGCCCCGGACGCGGTGGTCGAGGGGGCCGGGGTGGCCGAGGACGTGGAGGCAGGGCCAGCCGTGGGGGCAGGACTGACAAGGTGAGCGGGGCTGACGGGGAGCAGCCGCAGCTCCGGGCTGTGGGGCAGCTGAGCTGCTGGCGCTCGCTCTTTCCCTTCCGTATGCTCTGTTCTGGGGGGGGTTGTTCTGAAAGCAAGCTCCATTTAAAGCCAAGTGAAACGGCTGTTCTTACAGGTCTGCTTTAAAGTTAGGTTACTGTTAGGACAAAAGGATGAATGCTCAGCAGCATTCTCACTGAGCACGAAGCCAGAGGTAGGCAGTAGGTTACTGTTGGAAAAAGACCAACAGAAACCAGTTCTTTTCAGCTGTATCTAAGCCTGAAAAATGACTCCTTGCATGGATCTGAGTGTGCTGCCAGTCTCTGAGGACAGAATAGCTGCACTGTTACCTCTGGGAGGGAAGGAAAACAAGTGTGTGGCTGCATGGGGTGTCTTCAGTTTGAGGGGCTTGGGGGGATTCCTACAGAATGTGCAGGGATTTTTTTCCACCTGTACTATGAAAGCCCTAAGGAATAATTGACAAAAGCACTGCCTGGGGCGGAAGTGTGAAGCTGAAGTACGGTTGTGTCGCTGTAGCTACACAAGATCACTGTTTGGCCATAAGCACGAACTCGGATTGCGAGATGAGTTTGGGCTGTGGTGTGACTTGTCCTGCCAACCAGTCTGGCCCTTCCTTTGCAGGATGCAGACTTTCTCTTTTCACTGCATCTTTTCACATGCTTGGGTTTATTAGTTGGGAACTCCTTTCCTGGCAACAATGTAAGAAAAATGATGAGGAATTGATACAAACTGATGGTGGATTTTGCTCTGAGTCGCTTCACTAATAGGGCTTGTAGAAGAACGCTGCCGCGAGGCAGTGAAGTCCTTTGAGATCTGCAGCTTGTTTGATGCTGACTTTCTGTTTCCTTCCAGTTGGTTAAGGAGTTCGATGTGATCCACACTCCCAACCAGGTGGGTGATCCCTGCAGCCTCTGCCTTCCCCAGAGCGGGAGCTCCCCTCCCTGCTGCAGCACGCTGCCCGTCCTGCCTGCCCTCCTGCTTCGTGCCTCAGCAGCTGCAGATGTGAAGGCTGCATGCAGAAGGCCCCGTTACTATTTCTCAACTCTAGTCTGTGGCACGGGCAGTTCTGCAGTGTGTGCCTTACCTGCAGATGTTGCTGCAGCTCTTACTGGGGTGGTTTTAAGTTTCACTTCCTCCTTGATACATGTATATGTTTGCAGGAGCTTCCACAGTTCCTGTCTAGAAATTCTTTCTACTCTTCTCCCCCACCACATTTCTCATGCAGAAAGTGAAGGTTACTCTGAAGTCCCTCCTTTCTGCATTTCATTGCAGTGCTTTTTTAGGCACATTATAGCCTTTTGGGGAAAAAATACTCTGCGAGGACAGAAGAGGCTTTTTGCTGATGTCTGAGGTCTTAGGGATGGATTGGCACGATGTCTTTTTTAATTAACAGCCAATTAGTGAACAGGGGAAGTTAAACGTATGAAGGTTGAGCTGTGCTGTGAACAGGTAACGCTGTTTTGTAGTGCTTCAGTCATTCCCTTGTTGAGAGCTGGTGGCTGTGTGCTGCTGCAGCAGCAGCCATGTGGGGTGCACTGATTAAGAATGGGAAGAAGCTGTAAGCTGCTGCTCTGGGCATGTGCAGCTCTGGGCATGTGCAGCTCTGGTCTGCCTCGTGCCTCTGGTGCCTCCGAAGGCAGTGTTAATGTAAGAAGTCACTGAGGAAGCTGCCTAGAGCCTGGGGCGGGGGGGAGCTGCCAAGACTTACTGCCTGTCCTGGGGGAGGATAAGTTGCTTTTGTAGCAGTACTTTTTCCAGTATTGAACTGCTGAGGTCTGCTGTACTTCTTGCCTCTTTGAAACCCAGAGCTCTGTGGGGTAGAACATACAGGTAGGGTTCAGCATAGCTTATAGGAAGGAGGTGGGAGTCGCACTGTGTGCCCAGCTGCTGGGTGGCACCCAGGTTCCCTGCGCAGGGCAGGCCGTGGCCATGGCGCAGCTGTGTCGGCAGTGCCTGGCGCTGCCCTGCTGGCGAGGCTGGGTGCGGAGGCTGGGTGCTGCTGGAGGTGATAACTGTCTGCTGTTTCTCTTTCAGTCGAGTGCTTCTGCTCCTGATGTAGATGACCCAGAGGCTTTCCCAGCTCTGTCCTAAACTGGATGTCATAAGCCAACCCTGCCCTCGTCGGGCCTTCCTCTCCGAGGCTTGCATGCTTAAGGATCCTAAACAACTAAGAAATTTAAAAAACAAAAAAAAGGAGACTGTCATTCATACCATTCACACCTAAAGACTGAATTTTATCTGTTTCGAAAATGAACTTCTCTCGCTACACAGAAGCAACAATATGGTAGTCAGTTTTGTATTTAGAAATGTAATGGTAGCAGGGATGTTTTCATAATTTTTTCAGAGATTATGCATTCTTCATGGATACTTTTTTGTATTGCTGCTTGAAAATATGCGTTTCCAAACTTGAAATATAGGTGTGAACAGTGTGTACCAGTTAAAAGCTTTCACTTCATTTGTGTTCCTTTTTAATCCAGGATTGTAGAGACCTTCCCCTGACTGCGAGCTGGATTGGAATCCTTGCGCACTGCTTGTGTTCCCTCAGCTCCTGCTCGGCAGGTTTTGATCAGCCCGCGGTCTTTTGGAACACGTGGCGTTTTGAGTTGGCAGGCCGAGCGCTGCCTGCAGTGCCACCTCCCGCACTTACTTTGGTTTTAATGCTTCATTTCAAACTTGGAAAACCGGTCATTTTTCGTCTGCTTGGTAGTTTGGTTACACACACGCTTTGTACAGAGTTGTTAGCAGATATTGAGGAGTACTCCAAGCACACTGGTGGGTTCTGGTTCGTGGCCGTGTACCCAGCAGCGGTACCTGGATCTTTGGTCCGAACGGGTTTTAAGATGTGTGACACCTTCCCTTCACCCTTCTTACCTTTTTATGCCCTCCTTCAACGGAACAAGAAGCTTTGTTGGCAAAAAGGAAAAAAAAAAAAAAGCTTTTAAATGACCTCTGCCTTTCCTCTGGGAGGTGCCCTGGAGCTGAGCCGCCTCTCCTCTTGTGCAGAGTTGGGGGAGGTGGCAGCTGCAGCTCTGGTGCTCCTCTGGGGCTGTGGCACCGCCCCAGGACAGGGGGGTCCCACGTGCTCACAGCGCGCACCCACAGCCCTGCTGCAGAGGCAGCTCTGGCAGGAGGGCTGGGGGCACTGCAGGCTGTGCGTGGTGCAGAAAGGTGCAGGACAGAACCTTCACGCTTCACCTTTGGTCTGAATTTCGTTCTGCATCTGTGTGCTGGTTGAGGTCTGACAAGTGAATGTTTTCCTGAGAGCGACTGTAAGAAATCCTTCAGACCCCTGCAGTAACTTGTAGGCTTAATTTAATCCCCCCAGCGGGGACCTTACCACTTCGGTACCCACAAGCAGTTCAGAGAACAGCGAGTAAGGAGGGTTTCGTAGGGTTTTTATCCGCAGCGTTTAGTAGGAGACTAGAAGCAGGATTCTCATTTTATTTAATGTTTTACACTTTGGACAGCTTAAAACATTTGTAGTTTCTTAACTAGGTAGATAGAAAACAAATGGTAATGCCCTATTTTTTTAAAAGCTGTACAGGACAGGCAAAAAGCATGGGAGACCTTGGACTACGTAATGCCGAGCTCCTTACCTCGGCGGTGGCTGGCTTCATTTCCCTGCGCTATTTTCTACAGCCGTGTCTGTTGTAAACCACTGTTAATACCATCAGATCGGGCTTCCTGGTGTTCTCACCTGCCGCTTCAGGGCACCAGGCTGGGAGGAGGAGGCAGGTTTTCAGCCGGTGGATGGTGATAGCTCCTGGCTGGTTGCTCCTTAGCAGGCAGGTGGGTGCTCGGTGCAGGGGCTGCTCTCCTTCCAGCACTGGGTGCTTCTCTGCCGCCTCCCGCTGTGAGTCGGTAGGATGTGCTGCAGTTTCTGTTTTGGGACGCCTCGAGTAATACAACTAATTGCCTTGACATGCAGAAACACTTACAGAAAAGCTTTCTCTGTAACATAAGCCTTCCCCATCTCCAGACTGTGTATCTGCTGTTTCATTTGTCACTCTGCTTTTTTCCAGATGCCTTCTGGGCTGTCCAGTTGGTCATTTGGGGCCAGGCTGGCCAGAAGCTTTCCCTTCTGCTTTAGAGAATAGAGCAGTTCCCGGAACGGCACGTCACGTCCGGTGCTCGAGGCAGCTTGTACTTACAGGTGGTCTGTCTGCTGTTCTCATAGATGTAAATTTGCCTCTTTCAGTCCATTCGTGTCGAGAACTAAAACTGTGAACGTATATCTTTAATACTGGTGGGTGTTAACTGAAATAAAGGTTTATTTTCATGCTCTTTTAAAAATGTCATGGAAACCCGTGGAGGTGAAACCACTGAGCTTAGTGTCTCATCGAGGTTCTGCCCCAGCTGCTCCGGATCTCCCTGTGGTGGTGGTGCCGCTTCCATTGCTGGGATCTGACTTGGCTTTGGGAAGGCGTCTCCCTCTGAGCTGAGCAGCTCGCTCCTGATGAGTGGGCTTGCTCTGTAGTGACTTCTGTCCTCTTGCTTGCCACGTTTGCTGTCACACCAAATCCAGAGGACTAAACCTGTTGTAATCTGAGCGATTTGTCAACAGGTGGCCAGCAGCGAAAGCTGGAGAGGGAGAAAAGCACGTGGTGCAGATTGGCTTATGAACGTAACGATGGCGAGGTTTGAGCATGAAAGTTCATCTTACGGATTGATGCTGGGAGGAGGCGAGGCTGATCAGTCAATGCAGGTGTTGGCTGTGTGGGACGGGCAATCTGAGGAAGACCATCAGAATGTGTGGATATACGGCGGTGTCTGCTGCTGGAAGAGTTGAGACCGCTCTTAACTGTAACGGTTTTGCCCACTGAGATTGGTTTGCGTAGCCTCACCTCTTGTTTTAATAAATGCAGGACGTATGCCTGAAGCTGACACTTGCAGCATTTGCTAACCTGCTTCTTTTCTACCGTCCTCACGAGGACCTTGTTGCCTTTGTTTCGTGCCCATGCTCTGCTCTGCTGTTCCAGGCCCTCCGTCCACTCGAGCTGGGGCTGAGTGCCCTGGCGCAGCTGGCATATCGCGTTTGGTGCTTTGCTGGGGAGCTTGAAGCTGGCGGGGAAAGCTGGTGGCGTGGCCTCTGCTGATGAGGCTGCAGGGGGGGACAGCTCAGGCTCAGTGCCTGCTGCTGGTAATGCTCATCAACTGGACTGAGTCTTCCCAGGGAGCTCCGTGTGGGAGTCGCCTACTTTAAGAACAAGAAGAAAATGAGTCCTAGCAATGAATCTTAGCGTTCAATTTGTGATGAATAAGTGCGAGGATCAGCTGGCTGTGTCTGAGGGTCAGTGTGCAGGATTGGGTGAGTGATAAAATAGTGGTTTTTAAAAACAGCAGCTTCCTTTGGTTATGGTGATCTGTTGTGCTTTTCTGTAACTGTCTTGAGGTAGCAATCTGCTGTGATGAGCACCCGAGTGTTTGCAAGGTGGAGTATGGAGAGTGGCAGTGCTGCTTTGGTGCTGAGGAGCTGTGAGCCAGGTACTAGCAGTGTGCTCCTGGCTGGCACAGAGGCAGCCTTGGCAGGTGGGAGATGTGTGGGCACCAGGCTGGGGACAGAACTTGGAACGAGCTGCCAGACCCCAGGAGTGTAATTGTGAGCTGGTAACCTGCCAAAGAACGGTAAAACCCTGCATGCTTCCTGTGTAGCTGTGTGTGAGCGGCCCGGAGCAGAGGTGGGCGGCTGTGCTGCGTTGCCTTGGTGGAGGCCTTTCTGCGTGTGGTTTCCTTGCCCACCTTGCACGTTATTTGCACAGGTGAACGAGGAGGATGTGGAGTACCAAAGCTGTTCTCCCTTTCTGCTGAGCTTTTGCTGATGAAGCTGCCTTCTGCTCAGAGGTGGTCCAGTTGGTACCTCTGGTGTCTGCTGGTGGCAGTGTGGCTGTTGGATTGTTCCCGTGAGCTGGTGACAGCTTGGGCACTGCAGGAGCAGAGCGGGGCAGTGCTGGTGCTCGGGTATGGACAGAGAGATGTGAGATGGGGCTGCTTTGTTCTGCAGGCAGGAGTTCAGCATAACAGGGTGAAGAGTGATCTGTAGATCTTGCTAAGCGGACACTCTGGTCTTGGCTCTGAGTCGTAGCACTGAGTCAGAGGTGAGGAAATGGATTCCTGTTGTCTCGCGCGGAGAACAAGTAGATGTGCTGCTTCCGTACTCTGAAGAAGCAGCAGCTGGAGGCCCGGCCCGGTGAGGGTGTGTGGCGCGGGCTGTGGCCTGCTGCGGGGTGACAGCAGTGCGGGGCTGGATGGGACGGCCATTGCTGCCTGCATGCAGCAGTTCTGTTTAGTGACGGATGGACTCAGTTCACTTTTCCTGGGTTGGGATGAGGATGCCAAGTGGGGCAGCTGCTCTGCTCATTGCTTTGGGCCGCCGCTGAAAGCCATTTTTCCTATGGCAGTGCATCTTCCCCCTGCTGTGCTGTGTGAGTATGGCCACGAGCAGCTGAGCTCAGGGCTCCTGGCCAGCAGGGAGGCGGCAGTGAGCTATGAGCAAGTTCCAAAGAAGAAGCACCGTTCTGAAACACGGCTCAGAACTGACTCTCTGACAATTCCGTGACACGGGCTGCACTGCAGGAGCTGCTGTGAAGCTTCCTTGCATCTGATTTGCAAGTCTGCATGTCAGCCTGTTCTGGTACCCCTATGGAAATGGTGGGTGGGAGAGGGAGAAGCGTACGTCTCGTGTTGGTGCTGTGGTGGGGCAGACCTGGGGGGGCTGTCCTGACAAGGATGTGTGCGTGCTGCTCCTGGACAAGAGGCCTGGCTGTGAGCATCTGTTGCTACATCTGGAAATCACTTCTTCAGTGCACGATACCTGCCATGAACGTGGTGAGCCCGTGTCACATGATTGGACAGCGAGGTAAGTATTCCCATCCACAGAGGACTGCTGAGGTAACTGATGGGAAGAACGGGCTTTGCCACAGCCCTGGTGTGAGAGCGATCCCTTGCTGTGTCTGCAAAGGGGCTTGGCTGCGTCCTGCTGCAGGTGGGCATAGCGGAGGGTGCCGGAGCAGTGCTGAGAGGCAGCAGCAAGCAGCAGCACACACTGAGCACGGGCAAACACTGCCAGGAACACTTCAGGAGTGCTGTCTGTGCATAGAGGAGCCCTGAAGCAGCACGAGGTTGCCGGAGGGCAGCATGCTGGTGCTCATGCAGCCTGCCCCATGTGCTGGTACCTGCAGGGTTACTCCTTGGGCTCTCCCAGCAGCGCCCTTTGCTTTGCTTTGGGAAGCTCCGTGGGCAGGAGTTGTGTTCAGCCTTTCCTTATTCCTCAGTTTCTTATCACCAAGCCACTTCCCCAGGGGAGCAGTGTTGTAGTGCACAGCCTCACTGGCACAGTGCAGGTGCTGGGCACACGCACTGCCTCTCTGTGGGTGCCACTGCTGCAGAGGTACCGCTGCAGTATGGAGGCAGAGAGCCCCATAGGCTTGGTGGTGTTAATAATCCTTCATTTTCTGGCACCAAGTTAGAAGGCAGCGTGTTCAGGTGTTAAAAATCACAGCCGTATCGTGCCGAATCTTTGGACTTGGCATCAGAGTTGTTTGTGGACCTCCTGCAGAAGAAAACAGCAAGTAGAGATCTCCCTAATGCAGCACTTGGGTTTACTTTCTTATTTCGAGTGAGATGCGGAGGGAAATGATGTGGTCTCGAAGCAGCAGGCTCACGATGCAGGGACGTTTGTGTTGCTGCTTCAAAAGGTGATGTTTGCAGGGCTGCTGAGGGTCATCTCGTGGCTCTTAGTAGAGGTGCACTGAGTGTCATGCAAGGCTTTTGTCCTGAGTTTATGCCACTGCTTAACAGCTCGTTCAACCGGCCAGCTGTGGGTGGGGGCAGCCAGCTGAATCCTCGTGGGAGGACACAAAGCACTCTGCTCCAGATGAGCTCAAATCTGGACTACCTCCTCTCCAGCCACAAGCCTCCAGCTTTGTCATTAAAGGTGCTTTATTCTGTGCCTGGCTGCAGCCCAGCGCTTGAGCTTGACCAGAGAAAACAACAACAAACAAATTTCAGGCTTCCAACATTCTATTTATAAATAATATACGCACGTAGTAAACAAAGTCATTAAATGTGTAACACATACTTCAAGCCTGTAATTAGAATACTTCAATAAATCATTAAAATTCTCAGCAGCCCATCTGACTTACTGTGTACACACGGTGCCTGCTTCTTTATTTCTGGTGAGGATTTCTTCTGTGCTAAGTCCTGAAGGCAGGCTTGCTCTGACTGGTTTTGCAGTGGGGCTGAAAAGCTCAATCAAGTTAGGGATCCTTCAGTGCCCACATGGGGCTGTAGCACCATTGTCACTGGGGCTGTAAGGTGTGCCTGTATTCAGGCAGCAGTGAGGAATGCTGTCTGCTGGGTACTGAGCATGTAAGGGTAGCAGAAGATTCTCAAATGCTGCACTTCTGACCTGCTGCGTGCAGCTGGAGCGCAGTGCAACCATGACCTGGGCAGCTGCTGAGGTCTGACCTTACCGAAATACCTCCTTGCTGTTCCTGGGCAAGCATGGTTTTGGATGATTTTTAGCTTGTCTGGTGTAGTTCAAACCAGCCTTGTGTTCAGGCAGTGGGGGAGGGACCTGAGGCAGCTCTGGCTCTCTGCAGGCAGCCTGAGAAATTAAGGCTGATGACAGCCCCAGCAATCTGGATTTTTGCCTTTAATTCTACCTAAGCGTGCTCTGGGGGTGAAGAGCTGCTGCACTGTAAAGTAAGGCATGACTTAGAACCTGGAAAGGTTTGTGAGTTGGATTGTGTTACATGAAGGTGTGACGTGCAAGTCGCTGCCCCAGCTGCAGTGAAACATACTGCAGTACTTGGCTAAAGTGCAAACGTTCAGGCCAGGCTGTTGTACCACCCTGACAGCCTACCTTGTGAAAGAGCTGCAGTTCAGTCTCACCGAGTCCAAGTTAAGTTTCCCTCCGCAGGAAAATTCTGGTGTCAAAAAAGTTGTTGGGAAGACAGAGATGGGATTGTACTCAAGTTCAGGCTCTTCTTCAGCAGTGTCTGTGCCAAGCGGTGAGATGGCTGAGGGCAGGTAAGCTGTAGCTCTGTCAGTAACTGGATTAGCAATGTACTCACAAACAGTTTGTGTTTGCTCTGTCACTTCCAGCACCATCTTGTACAAGTCGGGAAGCTGATGCTCGTAACTGTCTCCATCTGTGGTGCTGGGTAGAGGCCTGTACTCTGACTCCTGCTTCTCAAAGCTGCTTTCCAGTTGCCAGTCATGATTTCTGCTGTGGCTGATGCTGCTGAAGATGAGCCTGTCCTGGAAACCCTGGCAGTCTGTCTTCACGAAGCTTTCCTCTACTTCTGTTGTTTCAGGCTCTTCATAACTGCTGGTGTTGTACAGGAGCAGACCGGAAGGCACGCTCAGCTCACCCTGCTGGGGGGCACACGTACAGAGTGCTCCTTAATTCTGCACTCACTGCCTTGTGCCCTCCCACCCACCCCCAAAATGCAGGCGTCTCCACACAGCAGCTACCACTGCTCAATGGGAAGTAACTGCGCTGTCCTGCAGTCGCTGTGTGCGGCACACACTACGTGTCACGCAATACAGAGCAGAGCTGCTTCCGTGCCAGAAAGTGCAGGGTTTGCTCTGTTAAGAGGTGACCGATTTGCACATCTCTGACTGCTTTTTCTGCTGAAGATGGTGGGGTTAGAAGAAAAAAAGGTCTGATTTACCTTCACAGACTTGTCGTTCTTAGCCCATGTAGCATTAGCTGGATCTGGAATGGCTTTGCTGTACCACTGAGGTACAGTGGCAGAAAAGAGCAAGACTAATCTGTGGAAGGAACAAGTGAAGTTAAAAGCACAAACGCCAATACCTGCAGGTTCTGCTGAGCTGGAATGTGCTGTCTGTGTGTGCAATTACTGAAGAATTCTGTGTAATGAGTCTGCGTTACTATAGAACAGCAGAAACTCAGGCTGGGTGGGACTGGCAGAGCCTGCCCAAGTTTTTGAGGACACAGCAGTTCTGGCTGCCTGGACAGCACAGCTTTGGATTTCCACTTTTTCAAATGCTTCTGGCCAGAACACCACTGCATGAGTATATGTTATTGCCCTCCCCACTGCTCTGTAGTCTTCAGCGTGTTCGTTTTTGGCTGTTCCAGGTGCTAATATTTCCCAGGTGCAAAGCCAGCAGTGAGGTAACCCTGAGCAAGTACTGACTTAGCAAAAACCCATGCAGCACAGCATCGTCCTGCAGCCAGCCCTCGTTGGGTGTGCATGACTAACAGCAGAGCGTGCTCGGCACGGCCGTGAACTCAGCCCTGGAAAATCTGGTTAAGGACGTGTTTATGTTGCTTTAAAGAAAAAGGGCCTTTTGTCACAGGGCCTGACTTCCCTCTCAGGAAGTGACCAAGGCTTGTAGCAGCCCGGGCTCAGTGGAAGCAGCCTTAAGATCTCAGTTACAAACTCATAGTATATGAACCATAGCTACCTTCTGAGCACGACGTGGTGTTCTTACCATTCACATTATCCAAAACCTTTGTTCAAAACAATCCTCCCTGTTCCCCAAGATGTCCCAAGAGCACGTTAATATGCCCTCCAGCAGAACTCCCATGTGTTACTGGGATGTGATGGATCGACCCACTCACAGTTTTCTTGCAGGACGCAGCGAGCAAACGCAGGCTGGGAGTATGAAGAAGCTGCAGGTGAGCACAATAATCCAGTCCACAGCACCTGGAACACAGAACAGACATTTTAACCTTGTTTTAGTGAAGAAAAACTTATTGTAGTTCAAACTGGACAACGCTCATAGTTTGCACTTGTAAAGAATACCAGGAGCTTTTTAAATCAGGGAACTGAATGAAGCAGTGACGTTTGAGCACAGCAGTGCTTTATAACGTTAGAATGTCTACAACTCTCTCTTGAGATAGGCAGCCCATAATCCCAAATATGTGATTGCTGACCTTCTAGTACTGAACCTCCCATTGACACAGGGCACAAATTTGTTTTTGCAGCCCCTGGGCAGCACAGAAACGGGGACCACACACAGAACTCAGCTGTCCCTCTCCCCCAGCAGCTCCTTACTTTCCAAGCTGTCCCTCTCCCCCAGCAGCTCCTTACTTTCCAAGCTGTCCCTCTCCCCCAGCAGCTCCTTACTTTCCAAGCAGACCAGCTCACTGTTTCCCCAGGGGCTTTCTCCAGCATTTGTCAGTGCTGTCATCCACAGGATATAATACTCCCCACGCTGCAGATTTGTGATGTGAAACGAATGTTGGGATGTTGTATTATAAATGGCTACAAGGGAAAGAGGGAAAAGCAAATGAAAACGAAGAACTGTGTTTCCAGAAGCTGGAACGTGCAGAAGTTCTCTATTGCTGTAAGTAACCTCCTTGTCTCTGCCACTGAGCCCTTGGAAGGGCTAGAGGAGAGCCCAGGCCGTTGTGGTTGCTCTGAGACCTGTCCCACTGTACAGAGTGGAACAGATGCTGCACAGCACTGGCTATCCTGTCCTTTGACTACTGTTGTTTGGTAAATTAGTGCCTAAATCTAAAGTGAGGTTTGCATGGTGGAGCTATGAAACATCCATTAGAAGCTGTCATGCAGCTCCTGAGTAAGATAAGAAAAAGCATTTCTTGTCTTGGGCAGAAGCATGGGAGTTACACACGTGGAGTACAAGGCCATGCATGGGGAAGGCACCCATGTGCAGGAGGGCAGTGTGTGTTACCTGCTGTGTGTCTCACCGGGCTGACTGTGCACCTGTTGAGTACAGCTCCTAGTAAGTCTGTTACTCACACCCTGCTGCTAATTACAGGGCTGTGACATGAAAATAACAAAAAGAGAAAAAAAGTGGGGGAGAATTTTTCTCATTCAGAATAAGTGAGAATCCTCTAATTTAATATGGGTGTAAATATGCAGCCTTGTTCATGAACAGCTGTAGCAGAGAAGCAATCTGGATCTTGCTGCTAGGTGAGCTGCCTGGGGCTCCTTCCTGAAGCCTCTTTCTTCACCACCCCTCTCCCCTCAATAAGCAGCGCTCGCACATCGCGCTGTTTCTCACCAGACACCTACCGTAGACATCAGGATCCACAGCACTGTCCTTTTTTTGCAGGTATATGTTGTACTGTGTGATGCAGCCCATTTGCTGGTGAGGAGGGATTTCTTCCCACGAAACCAAGACGCCGTTTGTCTGTGGCTTTGTGTACACCTGTGGCCCAGCTGATGGTGCTACAAAACATAACATACAACTTTTAATGCTGAATAGTTTAAGCTGGCTTTAAAATATCTGGAAGAGCATTACTGCATTTACCTTTTTCTCTTGAGTATCCCCTCACTGATTTCACTTGCCCAGCTCTGTCCTGATACAGTGCAAACACACTAATGTGATAGCACACATTATCTTCTATGTGCTCTAAAGGAAGAAACAGAAATAATTATCCCATTACAATATTTACAGTTATGGCTAAAATACTCACCTGCTCAGATCTATCCCCGGGATAATGTGGGTTATGGAAGTAATTCATGTATCCCTTTCTCAAAGCAGAGTACAAAGTAATGGCATGGAAGTGCTACTTTTTCCTGCTTGCTTGCACAGCACCAAGACAATGTGGGAAGGAGTAACTGGAATAACACCAGCACTCTAATTGTAACTTTGAAGCTATCTAGGATAAAGAATATTGCTGCTGTAGTTCTGGTTTGGATCAGTGACCAACAGCAGGAGGCATTCAAGGCCAGGCTGGATGTGGCTCTGGGCAGCCTGGGCTGCTGGTTGGTGACCCTGCACACAGCAGAGGGTTGGAACGAGATGAGCACTGTGGTCCCTTTCAACCCAGGCCATTCTGTGATTCTATGAAGACTATTAGAATGGGAATACTCTTGATCCTTGGGGTCCCTTCCAACCCAAGCCATTCTATGACTCTCTTCTTAAATCTCTGATCTTTGTCTTACTGCATTTCAGAAGGACTGATTTTATCTTTTCTGAGGCATTCCACTTACCAGGTAGATCTCATTTGAGGGACTGCCGAGCCACTCCGTTTTCTCCTTCCATATAAAAAGCCTTAAACATCAGAGTCTCTTATGCTGAATTAGTAACAATTAGAGCTTGACTTGTTCCTTAAAAGGCTTTCACAATTAAAATAGTACTTCAGCAATATCCTGCTCCTCTGTGGTGCTCACCTGGTATCACTATAGACAGGTTGGATGCAACAAGCCTTATCCAGCTTGGATGGGGCTCCGGGCTGCTCTTCCTATGGGTGTTTATCCATTCCACAACATACCCGTTGATGGATGCAGTGGATGTAATGGGAGGCTTCCAGCTGACCAAGATGCTGTTATTTCCCATCGCCACAGCAGAGACGTTCCGAGGAGAGGGAAAATCTGTCATGGGAGAAAGAACAGCCAAACAAAGCACACCATCAGCACGGATTTGCCTCAGCCTTAAGGTGACTTGGTATGTTTGATATGTGGTTTTCACCATGTTTCACCCCTTACCATCACCCTCCCTTCAGTTCTGCCCTCCCTCATACAAAACAAATGAAAAGAAGCCATTACTTTTCTTTTCATAGTTAGATGTCTGCTGTGTCAGGTGCCTGGATGGCTTGCACTGCCAGCAGAGGGGTTAAAGTTATGGCAGTGGTGATTCAGGGCAACTTGGCTCATCAGGAAACCACAGTGCTGCCTTTGACCACATCTGTAAGTGGATCTGAACTGCAGTCACTGCGGATCCCTGGAGATCCGTGCAGATAAGGAGCACAAAGTGGCAGGATCTGAATGCTTCTATGGTGCGTAGCTGTGAGCAGCACAAAGCAGAGCTGAGATGATTTCCAGTGGCTGAGAACAGTGGAAGGCTTTACCTTGGATGCCCAGGTTAGTCAGGATGGATGCAGGAGGTGAGCTTCCCCTTGAGTTATCAGCAGTGACTGTTATCTTGTAGTCCATGTTTGGAGTGACTCTGGTGTAACTGGTTTCTGTGGTCACGTTTGTTTCTATTGCTTTGGACTCCCCATGGCTTAGTGCTTCAAAGGTCACTGTGTAATGCAGGATTTTTCCTCTTGCCTCCGACTTCTGCAAAGCCTGCAAAGAAAATGTGTCACATTTTTAGTCAAGGAGAAAGCCTGGAAGAGAGGTGGGAAAAAAGCCAACAACACTGAGTGTACTGCAGAAAACTCTGATGGTACCAAGCTGGTGTTTTAGACCTGCTCAGGGAAGGTTTGGCTTCCTGAAACCACTGTGTTCAGACAGCCAGCTGTTCCAGGTTTGCTGCCTCTCTGCAGGATGAAGGTGTGTCACACAGCTGCAGTATCAGTGTTCCATGAGGGGGCTTAAGTGCAGGAAAACAAAAGGCTGTTCTTCAGCCACTGACAGTGACTGCTTCATTCAGCTGATCTGGTCAGCAGGAACCAAATACTCCATCTGCTTGGAATTGGACCTTCTCTCATAAGAGGGGTTTCTGTTACAGCTACAGACCCTCCTGAGCAAGGCCTGGAGGAGCACACACACATTCACGTCTGCCTGCAGTTTGCCCATTCATTGTGAGATTCCCAACCAGCAATAACTGCAGGGCCTTTTCCACGAGGCAACAAACAGAGGCAAAGCCTCATTTCAGAACCTCCTGTGAAGGCGGTTGGGACACTTGTTATTTCCTGGCATGAATGAATCAACATGTTTTTCTTCCTTTCCAAGAAAGATTAAGTCCACAGTAAGGTTTCAGTGCCTCCTAGGAGCTGTGATCATCATTAAAAGATCAGAAAGATCACTGGACTTGCTACCAGCTCTGTGCTGCCATCAGTCTGCCCTACCATCTATCAGCCCTTTAATAGACAGGCTCATGGCAGATGGTGGCTTCAAAGCACCTCTCTAGTTCAAACCTCAAGCTACCCAGTTTAAGCCAGGAGCTTTCACTTGAAGGTATTTTATTCCTCCCTTTTTGTTCTCATCACAGTAAAGAAATGACTTACAGTGACAGCATCACTTGCTGGACAATAGCAAATAGCAGCTAATGTTCTTTGGTAACAAATGATTGGTTTTTACTTTCTCCTCTCTTAAAAGTGGAAAGCAAGGTGGCTCCCCAACAACTTGGTGCATGCACAAAGGTATTTCCCATTTCACAGTGTTCAGTTGCTAAGCGGAGTTCCCCGGTTCCAGCTGCAGCTCTCAGAAAGAAGTACCCAAGTACCCTTGCAGTCTCTCCCTCGCTAAATCCATTACCTTCTTCTATGTAGTGTGAGATGTCTTCATATCTGATTGCTGCTTCTGTTTGTTCTAAAGCAAAGTAGTAACTGAAGTGAACTAATTCCCTAATGGTAGTGACGAGAGCCTATGTTTTACCTGAGATTCCTTCTGCAGGTTGCATATCTATTTCTTATCTATTTTTCCTGTGTAATTCCAGTCTAGTGAAGCTCTTTAGCTCCTTGCTGCCTAAAAATGAACTTACTTTCACTGCAGCAGGGTCTGGGTTGATAGGACAAGGGGAAATGGTTCCAAACTTAAGAGGGGAGATTTAGGTTGGATATGGGGAAATGGTTTTAAGCCGAAGGAGGGAAGATTGAGGTTGGATGTCAGGGGGAAGTTCTTTACTGTGAGAGTGGTGAGGTGCTGGAACAGCTGCCCAGAGAGGCTGTGGATTCTCCATCCCTGGAGGTGTTCAAGGCCAGGCTGGATGGGGCCCTGGGCAGCCTGGGCTGGTACTAAATGGGGAGGCTGGTGGTCCTGCCTGCAGCAGGGGGTTGAACTTGATGATCCTTGGGGTCCCTTCCAACCCAAGCCATTCTATGGTTTTATGATAAGGAAAAAGTCACTTTCTTATAGGGCCTCATTCACCAGCTTTCTGAAAGCTCTGCCCTTTCAGTATGAAAATATTTGCTCTGAGCTCGTCCAGTTTCAGATCTACAGTTGTATCATTAGCCAACTATTTTGTGTGCGCCCATTGCCTGTTTCACTCCTGTACAGAGACATGGTTTCTTTCTGCTGCTGCAGCATAACAAGGGATTCGACTGACCATTGGCAAAGCACTGACGTGGACGGAGCAGTTGAAATTACCCAGGCTATATCCAGCTTTTAAAAGCTTTATAGAATTTGGATACCTTAAGGGAGAGCCAGTTAGAATGACTCAGCTCCTCTACCTCCCCCATTCCTCATCTCCCTGTTCTTCATCTCAGAGCAGAAACTCCTCTAAAGGGAGTTCGTAGTCAAAGGCACGCATATGAAGTAGATGCCTACTGACCATGTGGGGCACAGCACCCCCCTTTCCTCCAATGATTTGTGTTCTGACAGTATGCAGTAAGGTAGAAAATGAGGAAAGTCTTGGGTAGTGGAGTTATTCTGAGTTATTACATACCTCTGGACAAAGCACTGCTGCGCCCTGGTTTAAGTCTTTTCCTGCAAACACAAGTCCAAAGCTGCTGATTATTTCTGCATACGCTAAGTTTTCCTTAAACAACTTACCTTCCAAAAAAGAGAGATGTTCTGCATTCGAGAGTCTATATCCTGCTTTTTGTACCAGACATCTAAGAGCCCAGTAGGCACTGGTGAGAAAGAAAAGAATTAATGACAGTATTTTGAAGCAAACAAGACATCAATAGGCTACAGCAGTAATAATCCTGAAACAACTCAGATTTAAGATGTAGAACCTCAGAAATCATGGAAGTGCTGTAGTCCTAAAAGCACTGTTTTGTATTTTAAGCCTATATTTGCTATTACAGCTAGAGTTCAGCTGCAGTGATGACTGCCCAGATGCCTGCAGAGCAAACAAAGAGCAAACCTTCTCAATAAGAGGGGTAAGGTCTGCCAGTGACTTTATTTTGCACTCAGTAACCACTGACTTCCAAGAAAGCCTATAAATCAAAAGGGACAGTATTAGCTCTCATCTTTGCATAAAAGTTGAGGTGAATGAAGGCCCAAGGAAGATGCTTCCTGAAAACCCTTGATGTTTAAAATGATACTCACTGAACCCTACTGTTTTTGACTGCAAAAGCTAATTAGCAACGTGCTCCAACAATTCAGAATCAGATAAAGAGATACGAAGAAAGCCAGCGTGACAAAGCTTGGCTCTCAAGGTCCTTGAGCACAATCAGCTCATCAAAATCAAATAATAAGTGTTTCTAATACCCTAAGCAGCAGGCAACTGATGCACAGCCCTACTTAGACTGGGGCTGAGACTGCCTGCTATTTCCTAAATGCAAAGGCAGAAAAAATCCTCAGCACCAGCAATGTTAAGAACTGTTTGTCCTGCTTCCACTGCAAGTAGTGACTGGAATAGGAAAAAAAAAGAAAGAAAACAACAGAAAACAAACAAACCCTGGGATGCACAGAGGCAACCAGGATGCACTCACTGTGAGCAAGGGGCAAGTTCAAAGCAGGGGAAAAAAAAAAAAGCAGATTGCATCTGTTGAACAGCAGCCCAGATTTTAGGGCTCTTTTCACACGTGAACCACAGAAATTAGGTGGAAAAGAAAGGCTTGCTTTGCTGAAGTGCTTGCAGAAAGCAAGTTCTGTGGCCTGGAGAAACATGGGGAAAAAAAAAGCAGCTTCGTAAGGATAAAAGGTATAGTTCTGAATTCACTGCAGGCCAAACTAGTGTGAAAACTTCAGCTACTTTGAAGAAGAGCAACGATTATGTACGTATGTACTGCTCATCATCTGCAGCCTCACCTCACTGTCTGATGTCAGAGAGATTCCCTGAGCAGTGAGGAGGGAGAGGCTCATTCTGCAGCACTGGCTGGGGAAGAGGGGTGATGGCCACAGACACCATAGCAACACTGAGTGCATTGAGAAGGTTAAGAGAGCTGTTGAGAGGAAGGTGGGGGAGGGAAGGAAAAGTTCACACCTTTTGCATCAATCAATGCTTCTTACAGAAACTGTTGCTGGCAGAAGTGGTAAATAGCATGAGTAATAGTTGTGGGAGCCTGGAGAGCTGATAGTAATTCACAAAAAAGAGCAATGAAAGCCAACCACGAGATGAAAGGAGGGGATGCCAAAGAAGCCAACGCATCCGTGTTGAGATTCTTCTTGAGAAGCTTTCTTCTTTCAGAAGAACACAGAAGTTGGGCGTGCAGATGGGGACCCTGCAGCCAACCGAAGGCTTCTGGTATTAGAATTGGTATAAAAGAGGAGAATTGAGCTCGTGTCTGTGCTGCATCCCCTGGACTCTGCTGTGCAGCCCCACCAAGCAGAAATGCTGTGTTCTCATTCGTGTTGGGATGGCACTGCAAAATGCCTGGCCAAGTTCTCACCCGTTAAGGCCATAGAGATCTCCAATGACTGCACTGCTCAGAGGAGAGAGCTGGCTGGCAATTCTCTAAAGGAAATATTTTCTTTACTCAGAAAAAGATGAATCAGCAAATGTAAACCTTTTTGTTACAACCTGCAACTGAACTGAGCCAGAAGAGGCAGTTTGCTGGGCCCATTCATCCAGCTCCTCAGCAAACTGTCCAGCAGCTGCTTCCCAGATGTGATGTTCCTCAGTGGCTGAGTGTCCCCTGTCAGCCACGCTGCCTTCTGTAAGGGATTGCTGCACTAATTCTGTAAATGCTTTGATATAAACCAATACAAAACGTTTTCCTTTTCCCAGCTAAGCAGCTCAGATTTCTCTGGCTTTTCCAGATGTGCAGCTGTGTGGCAGGCTGCAAATCCTCCAGGCAATGCACAACCTTCAATCATGTCAAAAGAATATGTCCTCCAGAATTTCTCCATGATCTCTTGAAATTCCTGTTTCATCAGAAACGTGAACTGATTGTTTTCTGCTCATGAAAAACAGCTGTTCTGTTACAGACGTTTACTTCCCTCTTGGCTTTGTTTCTGGATCTACAGATTCTAACCAGGAGGAAAAACCAAACAGTGTTTTGAATTCACCCAGAGGGTGGTGACGCACTGGAACAGGCTGCCCAAGGAGGCTGTGGATGCCCCATTCCTGCAGGCATTCAAGGCCAGGCTGGATGTGGCTCTGGGCAGCCTGGGCTGGTGGTTGGCGACCCTGCACACAGCAGGGGGTTGGAATGAGACGAGCATTATGGTCCTTTTCAACCCAGGCCATTCTGTGATTCTATGAATTCATTAGCTGAAGTTGATGCTTCTATGTAAACTTTAGACATAGGCTTAGTATAACAGATCATATTACCTGCTTCTGGAGTCTGGGATCGGAATGCACTCCAGTTACTCCACAGTCCCCTCTCAGGATGAATTTTACAGCTCACTTGAAATTCATACTCTGTATGAGGCTCCAGACCACGAAGACTGCATTTTTCACTATTTAAACTTTCAACCTTCAATGAAGATAAAGGACATATAACATTAAACTCACAGGGAAATAGGGTTAATAAGGAGTTCTATGTTCATATATTTTACTCACTCAACTTCAGGCAGCTCCTTCGTTTTAGCACTTAAAATACAAAGTAAGGATTCCAACCAGCATTAAAGAACACAAGCATTTGGAAAACGTACACCCATACCCTTGAGCTCCAATGAGCAGAAATGACCACGTTTTAGTAGTGGTGTGCCAAACATAAGCTCTGATTTGTTGTGCATTACACTTGTTGTATGGGGAACTGTGCATGCATGCAGGTTCTTTCGTGTTTATCTTTTTCATGGTAAGTGTTCCACCTTCATTCAGTTTCAGACCAGCAATAGAGGCTCTGAGGAGCAGGCAATAGTTTTTCTTAAATAAGATGCTACAGAGCAGACCTGAGAGAGAAATAACGCTATTAAAGGAGCATGCAAGGACCCTAATTGCCTTTATTCTTCAAGGAAGGATTACCGTGTTCCAGGTGGAGTTGCTAAGTGGGCGGTATCTCACTCTGCAGCGCTGCCCTTGGACTTCACTGTGCCAAAACAACGTGCAATTTGCTGCAGAATTTTCAAATTCCACTAAAAAGTTTGGAGGATGTGGTTTCACTGGCAGCAAAAACAGAAACAAAACAAAGAAACAGCACTCGGATACGCATCACAGCTAGTAATGGAAGGTTAGGTAAATAGAATGGGTGATCGAGATGGATGGATACCTGCTCTGACAGGTTTAAACAACAAAGATAGAGTGCTCGCTTGGCACTTTCTCTAAATAGCCAGTGCTAACTGAAAGAAGGTAAGTAAGGCACTTACCTATGTCTATTAGCATGAATTTAAGTGGCTGAGAAAAAGCACTTCCTAGTTTGTTGGAGGCGACAACCACAAGTCTGTAAGTAGATTCAAAATTCAACTTCGTGCTCAGAACCAGCCAGCCAATCTTATTACTCAAACCTTCTTCTGAAAAACATAAGGTGTCAGTCCCATCTGATAGCCTAGAACAGAAGGAAAGCTCTTGGTTAATACCTTTTTGTACACTGTGGAAGATAAATCCATTTGTTCCTTGCTCATAGCTTGCTGCAGAGGTCTGCAGTCTATTTCAGGGAAAGCTCAGCAAAACCAGAGAGAGCTACAACACTGTTGGATCTTTAAGAGGAAGCAAAAATAACACAGCTTGGAATAGTTTTCTCTCCATCTCCTTAGCTGAACTGTGAGACACAGTGAGAAGCTCAGAACTGAGGTTTTCTGGTGCTGACATTGCTAATCACATCATAACTATGTAGAGAATATCCACGATGGGGAAAACAGCAGGTTTTAAGCAGCCAGTTTAAGGCTACTTCTACTATTAAACTTCCCTTCTTTGCAATAAAGGAGCCATGAATTGGCATATTCTCTTAGTGTGCTTAAACCAGGCGTAATTTAACTACTGCTGCACAGCACACACAACTGTAAACAGAAAAGGTTTTGTCTTTTGTGATCGTGGCAGCCTTGCACTGACTTATTCAGAAAGCAGCCCTTGTGTGAGTTGATAAAGGGTAAATCTGTAACAAACAACCTAAAACTAACATAAAAACCCCTCTAAGATGTGATTATAGGCTTTAAAGAACCCACTTCCCTGTGTTACTTACTGTACTGCATATGTAGTGTTCATGTGTGTAAACCTTCCTTTGTTCCAGGTACAGGTAAGGTTGCCATCTGTCCCATGCTGGATACATGACACATCTCTTGGCTGATCTGGAGGATCTTAAGCAGATATTCTGATCAGTTTCTTCCTTAAAAACGTTGAGAGCAGCAAGCTGGTGACATGCAAATGTGGCCGCTACATATAAAGCAGCAGGATAGGTTTGTCAGAGGTGAGAGGCAGTGGGCACAGTGAGACAGACATGGACACAGAGCCCTCCAGATGCCCCCCATCCCAAGGGGGGGCTGGGAATCAGGGTGTGAAAGGCCTCTGTTGTGTTGCACAGTTCCAGCCAGCAGTATTTCAGATATAAAAGCACCTTTTCTAGAAGAGGCCACCCCCTACGAGCTCCTAACCTCTGCTTCAGAGGCACCCCAGAACATCAGAAAGAACAAGGAATAATGAAACTCTCCTTACTTCCAGACTCTATATCAATTCCACAAATGAGTTTTTTCTTGTATTCACAATCTATTTTGCAAGTAAACATGTGTTTGCCATGCGTATTGACTGGAAATGTGTTGCTTACTGAAGTGCCATAATTGCTAATCAGTTCAGAACCGTTAAAGAACAGAGCTATCTTGCACTGCTCGCTGTATTTCAGTTGTTTTAGCTGGCACGAGAGGGTAATGTTGGTTCCAGGCTGGACATGAGCAGCAGTGTTAGCAGTCATGTTTCCTTTTTCGCATATTTCTGCAACGCCGTGGGGAAGTTTGCTGGCAGACACATTTCCTTTACTGCGTGCTTCTGCAACAGGATGGGAAAACAAACCTTTAAAATGGATATATTGCTTATCTCATAAAACACGCTACCTCTGGGAAGACAGTCATGACATATTTATCATGTAAGGATTCTTGTCTCTGCGTTGTAACTCACAACGTATTACTGCCCAGTCTTCACTGATTGGATTACATGGAGATCAGAAACCAAAGCCTAACTACCAGTGATCATAGCAAAAAGCACAACCCAAGGCAAAACCCACTCATCAGAACTGCTTTTTTCACTGCTGTCTAATGAACGTTGCCATGAAGAATGGGAAGACACTCAATGGTAGCAGTGGATCAATGAGCTCTTCAGGAAAGTACAGTACAGTAAACCTAACTAAGCATCAGATTTTGCTCTCTCTAATAAGAAAGATATTTACTGGTGTGTCTGAAAGAAAACACTAATTACCCAGTGCTTCTTTTAAGTGCTAATTGCTATATACATTAAAAGAATAAATCTTACCTGCTGTGAAGTACATCAACAAACAAATTGTGGCAGGTACAATCCATGCAAATTGCATTTTGCTCCCTACAGAGAAATGATCAGCTTTTACCAGTTCCTAAAAAGTGGGAAAAAATCATTTTACAATACTGGTACTACTTCATAACTTCAGAAGATTCACAATCCTTACTTCATCAGTCCTTTCTCATTAACTCTCCTTGCTAACATTGCTGAATTGTGGCACTGGAGATGCAACCCTAAGCAGCAGCTGAATGTTGCATTGGCTCTCCCTGCAGACCGGCACACAGCTTAGACGGATGTTTGAATCACAGATATTTGACACTTAGAGGGATGTTTGAATCACAGATATTTGACACTGTGCTTCAAGGAGAGACATACTTCCTCCTTTCCCTCCCAAAGACGCTCTGCAAGCCCAGAACCAAAAACCTTGCTACAAAAGACAACCAGAACAGACCCTCAGTACCCCCCATGCAAAGGACGAAGGTTTTTCTCATTCATTTCTGCTTTTATACCTCCTGCACTGCACACTTACAATTTTACAGTAAACTTCTTCAACTCCTTGTGACAGCTAAAATTTAGCAGAACCTGAAGCAGAAAGGACACGCCATACCAAGGAAGTTCGAACAATCAGTGTATAGAAGCAACAATTCTCAAGCCTCCTCATTTTCTTCTCAAGGAATAAGAACACATGCTATTTCTCCCCAAGATGCCTTTTTGCTTGCCACATTCCAGCAGCTGTCACTGTCCTGAAATCCTGCACCTCTTTTCCAGCATGAGCTCCCCAGTGTGCTTGGCCTGCAGAGGTGCCGGGGTAGCCCAGGGCACACAGCTCAGGCTGTCTGCATGCCCAGCCTGCTGTCTGCCCACTGGTGCTGCCGACCCAGGGTCTCTGATGCTGCTGAAACCAACCAGCCACCTCACATGGGTGTCACCCCAGCCTATTTCACCACCCTTCGTCCCATCTGCCTTCTAGCTTTGTCACCTCAAAGTAAACATTATACTGCACAGAACAAGATCTGTTTCTTTGGGGAATGGAGATGAAGACAGAAATGAAGAAGGGAAGGATAAGAGACAGGATGGAAATGCCTGGGGCTTCCTAAAGCCCCAACATTGACACTTTCCTCACACCTTTTGCAGGTGGATTTCTCTCACCTCTCCAGTGGCAAACTGCTTTGGCACACATTCGGATGGGGCAGCCTACAGCTGTGTGAGCACCAAGGAGACGGAGTTAAGGACACATCAATGAACAGCGAGGAGAGACTGAGCAGGTGTGCTGTGCAGGGAAACCCTGCTGAGAATCCAGAGCCAGGTCTGATGTCCACAGTGCAGATGAGAGGATGCAGCACTCCTGTTATTGAGGACGTGGGTACTCTTCCAGTGACCGGAGCCGAGACTTTCTACAGGTTCATTTAAACGTTTCATTTAAATCCTCGGGTTCTTCGGATGGAAATGTTTTGCTGCAGCACCTCAGCTTCACACCAACACGTTGACAGCAGCCTAGTCTGTAGGTGATTCGTAAGTGCCAGGATGAGCAATCATACCACCACTGTTCTTCAGATAAACGCTCTGCCTTCCAATAAACTGAAATTGCCACTTTGACTGGGTAAACATCCTTCAGGCTTCGCTGCCAGCAAAACTGTGCCCCAAACGCCTGAGTCAAAACCAGCAGCTCCTCACGTACCCCTCATATAGCAGTGGATCGCTATGGAAGTGCCCTCCTCCCGCCCGCCGCTGCCTTACCGGCACGAGGAACACGCAGCGCTGTTGCGTTACACCCTGAAGTAAAAACGGCCTTTTGGAGGCTGTAGGTTGCACGCTGCAGGTAGCACCGAGGTTAGGAGCTGCGTTTATTGGGAAGTCGGCTGCCAGCAACGAAACGGCGCCCGGCTGAGGGGCGTCCCGCCCGGCTGAGAGCGCGAGCTGCCGCCTGAGGTACCGCCCGCCCCGCGGAGGGAACTCCCGGCTCCGTCACCGCCCGGCTGAGGTAAGCGGCCGTTAAAGAAGCCTCGCCGCCCCATCCCGTCCCCGCTCGGCACTCGGAGCATCGCCCCCCGCTCCGGGGATACTCACCGCCGCTCAGCTCCGCACATCCCACATGTGCAGCCGGCTGTACCCGGACCCGCAGCCGCCCGCCCCGCCCCGCGCCGCCCCACGCGCT
>JACDJE010000225.1:1291551-1313834 GCA_016647715.1 Pavo muticus
GCTGCTCTCCCCGGGAAGGAATCGCGCAGGAGCTGCAGCAGTGGGGTGGCAGAACCCCACAGCCGCAGTGCAGGAACGGACCCCTGAGCTCCCCCACCCCTTCCCAGAGCAGGCTCCCTGCAGCCGGCGTGCAGGAAAATGGGTCTGGATTCTTATTTCTCACGTTGTTAATGGCTACCGCCCTATCTGAAAGAGTTCCTAATGAAGAAGGCCCCTTGTTACTGTTGTTCTCTTGGCTGGGCGTGGGTGACTGTCATTTGCTTAAAGACTGACTTTTGCTGTTCTGAATGTTGAGCAGAGTGAGGGTCTGCAGGGCCACAGCCGTGTGTGAGCCTGCAGGCCGCAGTGCTCCTCTCCCGAATCACACCGTAGTATTCACACTTTTCTTATAGAGGGAAGGAAATGCTGACAAAGCTCACCATCTACCCCCTGCGCACTGTGTGTGTCTGTGCCCTGCGAGGCTCCAAATACCACCAGTTTCCTTTTATGCGTCTGTCTTGTTTCCCCTCTGCCTTCTTTTGATTCACGCTACATTTACACCCTCCAAGCTGTAAAACCAGGGTTGGCGTATTTTAAAATAAGACTCCAATAGAAGTTCATATGGCATCGTATCTCTTGTGTCTCATCAAGGCCTCATTCATTGCTCCACCTCGCTGGGTGCCTTTAGCTTCCATTTCCAGAAGGTATGGCAGCAGCAGCCACACACTGTGCTCAGCTGGCAGTAGCAAGGCTTGGGCAGCATCTTACTCGTGGGTGATGCACTGAAGGGAAGGTGCCCCTCCATTGGCCCAAGCCATCAGAACTCTGTGTCACGATGGCAAGAAACTGAACTGAGAAACACCAGTCCACTGCCCATCATGAAATGCGGCTGCTTTCTTTGTTCTTTCTGCTTGAGGTTCAGCAGCACACTCTGCTTTTTCATACAGTTCTTTCCCACTGAGTTGTGTTGAAATAGAGCATATGTTTCCAAGAGCTGTCATGGAGCAGTCTTTGATATGCCAGGTGCTGTATAAGCCCTCAGCTTTTCTATGATGATTTTATACGGAGCATTTCATAGAATCACAGAACCATTAAGGATTTGATAAGTATTATTCTCATTTCAACTGTTAATGGATTCCAGAATCTGATTGGAAGTGCTTTGCTGTCAGTTTTGAAGGTCTTCATGTGCAGGGCATTCCTTCAAGGCAAGGGAACGAAGCTGAGCCCAAAGTAACTGTGTCATCTCTCACAAGTCTGAGTTAAGGCACAGTGCTGTGTGAGCAGACACTCACCAAAAGCTTAACCTTGTGCTTGACTGCAAAAATAAGAAGAGCGAAAGGGCACGGCCCCTGCTGCAAATGGAGGTATCGTGTGCTGAGCTCTGTACCAACCTGCCTGCACTGCCAGAGCTTCTTGGGGCAGAGGTGATGTCAAGGGAAGTTCGGAGTCATCAGTTCTCTGAGCCGAGATGGTGTCTGCAGTTCTGAAATGCAGCTTGGGAAAGCACCATCAGTGGCTGACATAAGGTGATGCTCGGTGGTGATGGTGACCACGGGCTGTGGAGTATTTGCAGCAAAGCAGAGAGGGCTGTGGCAGAAGAGGCCAAAGGAAAAGGTTCTAACACAGCGCTATTGATGGTTGCAGTGTCAGCTCTTACAGCTCAGCAAAGCTGTGCCTTCTGAGATCCACAGCTGCCAGGGGTGAGCAGCAGTGCTGCTCTTCCACTAAGTCAGTTCTCAAGGGTGAAGTTTGTATGATCAAAATGAGAATGCGCCAAAGCAGAACTGTACGTGCATGACATAAGGTAACCTGCTGAGCGCAAGCTTACTTGCAGGGGGAGAATTACAAGCTGTGTTGTATCAGATATTTACTGCCTAAAACAAATTATGGTGATTACAGACACAGGGGAAGGGAGGGCTTCTCTCACAGGTGGGATATGAGTCACAGGTCTGGTGCTGCCAAGCTTCCAGAGATATAAATCTGAAAGGAATCACCATTAATGAGTAAATAATGTGGTGAGGTCAAGGTGCTGCATGCTTCAGCTCACTTTCATAATCCAATGGATGCTGGAATTAGAGAAATAGTGTGAGCAAAGAGTATGGATTTTCCTGAATATAGTGGTGGTGGTGGTTGGGGAAGGTTCGGGGGGGGGAAGGGAATCAGATATAAATGATGTAATGAAATTTGAATGTATGTCATTGGCGATTTCTGCTCAACTGCTGGAAGGGAAAGATGAAATAATTTACCTGAGATCAAGTTACATGTAAAAGGAGACTTGCAAAGCAAAGCCATGCAAAACAGAGAGCTGGGAAGGGCTTACTCAGCCAGTGCCTACACTGGGTTTGTAAGGAAGAAAAGCCATCTAAAAATACAGTAAGTTCCAAATATTGAAAAGCCACCTCTTTCCCAAATATTTTAATGAGAATTGGAGAAAGTTAGAGCTGATGGAAGAAGACTGGAGCCAGGTCAGAATGCAGACAAGCGCTTGTGTTAAAGTTATTGCTAGAGAACACAGCATTCAAACTCAAAAGTGAAATCAGCAGGTGCAGACATTACACTCTGCTTATGTCGAGTTGTAGATCTGGAAATAACCTTGAGAAAGAGTAATTGTGAAGGAAAGGTACTGAGTCATCAACAATGAAATGATAAGTGAGGAGTGATGGCTCGCTGCAAGTTAGTTAATGAATGCTTGAAAAATCATGGGAGACAATGGGAGTCGACCCCCAAGATCTGCTGTGACTGCCATCAGTGATCAGTCATGAAAGGTAAATGGTTGCTTCTTTTCATGTATTGGTTTCATGCAGAGGTTGTTTTTTTTGCATGTGCTTCTGCACATCCAAGTGGTGCACGAGGCAACACCAAGGCAGTCGTAATGCTTGAGAAGCACAAGTATTGGTATTGTAATTGTGGTTAGTGTAATGGTTTGAGCTCGTTACAGATTAGAAGCAGCATTCTCCTTCAGGCTCCACGTTTCAGCAAGTTGGGTGCGCGTCACAGCCTCCCTCCTTTCCTTTTCTCTTTAGGCCTCTTGGTCAGCTTTGCTCACTGGCCTCCCAGTCCCCACATTAGCAATAGGTTTCCCTGCCCTTTTGTTTAACTGCTTTTCTCCAGCCAGCTGCTTCCAAAAGTTTCTTTCAGGGCCCCATTCTGTGATCTCTTTTCTGGCAGCACCTCCAGTTTGTGCAGTTCCCAACCTGGTGATGGAGGCCACTGTGCTGGTGTTAGCTGGGTGATTCAAAGCAGGGAAACACCTGCTGGAAAGCAATCCAACTTACTGTGCAAGACCACAACTCATGTCGTAGTCAGAAGAGGAAACCCTAAATGTGGTTGAGGAGACCCAACTGCTCAGGATGGCCAAAGCAGCCCCGCTACTGAATGTCAAACCATGGCTGAAGCACGTGCTGCCCTGTGCTCGGTCCATTCATCCCATCTGCCTTTCTGGCCACCATAGCTTCAGTGAGCTTCAGCTGCTCACATGTCAGGTTTTGCCCACTGTGCAAGAGTAATACTGAAGCAGCTGCTACAGCAGTACATTGGGTAATGATGACTTGTGTGTCTGTTTCTTCAGCATTTCAGCTGGTCTGTGTGCTGGGTTTACAGCTGTTGTTCACGCCAGTGAGTCTGCATTTGCCTTTACCTAGCAGAATGAAATTGGTTACTTAGTTCTGCAAGTACAGTTGCTCTGCCTCCTTGAAACCAAGCAGAGCGTGGCTGAATTCACTCTGAGAGTTTGAGACCAACAATGCAATTCTAGAGAATGCTATGGAGGATGCAGGGTCATACTGCATCTTCTATGAAGTGAAGAATGATGGGGTTTTGTCTTTATTGTTTCTGATATTCTTGTGGCAAGATTAATTCCCTTCTCTTAAGGAAGGACTTGGCTGTTTTGGTAAATATCAATCTTGAAATCTCCTTTGATAAATCACTTCTGTAATTTGTGTTATATTCATTGTGTTTAATGCTTGCTTTGATCTTTTATCACAGTGCTGCTCCGATTGTTTTTAAGTATTATTTCTAAAGGATTTGACTTTGTGAAGCTAACATTCAGTGAAGCCATTGAAGATGTAAAACCACAGCCTCGCTTCTCACATCCTCTTCTACAACATTCAAGTTTAGTTTCAGTCTCTGCTGCTGTGCTCAGTCCTCCTACCCTTTGAAAAACTACTTTTCCCTCTTAAAGAATGGATCCTCTTGAAGGCTAACAGTGATGAGATGCCCCAAACAGAATATTTCTAATTGAATATTCACAGTCAGTGCACGACCATTTACCTGCTGGCATTTTTCAGCTGCCTTGTTTTCAGAACGATTTTGCTGATGGGGCATTTGTTCATAGCTTTGTGTGCAGGTTCTGATCACAACCTGGGCTTTGGTCTTCTGTCTTTGCATGCAGAAATCCCCAGTTTACAGCTGTTATTTAACTTTGGGAGCCTTTAACTTCAGCCTGCAATCCAATTTTAGTCTCTGCAGCGTATTTGTAGCTAAATCTCTCACAATTTACAGACAGACAAATGTTTGTAAATCTTTCAGCATGGAGTAGTCAAGCAAATGCATGTGCTGAATAAAATGAGCAGCACAGGATTACTCACTGAACGTTTCCATTATCCTCATATTCTTGTACTGTTCCAACTACTGGATGCCACATGGCGTCTGGACTCTAGAGGCCTTATTAGAAATAGTAATTATTGCTGCCCAGGCTTTGTTAGTAAGAAGCTGAGGCAAAGCAGCTCGCGGAAGGTCACACAGCCAGTGGCTGAGCTGAGACCAGCAGTCATCTCCTTTGTGCTTCAGTCGCAGACAGAACGCTGTGTTCTCCAGGAGAACGTGTGGTATGGTGGCTATGCAGCAGCATACGTGATTAAAAACTGTTAACTAGTTCTGCATATTTAATGCATAACTTGCCATACATTTCGTTTCAAGCATACTTTCTGAGGGGTGACAGTATGTGACAAGTCCCAGAGGGGCAGTGCCGCTGCCTGAGTTGTGCTGTCAGTGACTCTTCCATCTGTATTTACACTGGTACAAGTTCACACTTGATACACCCTATTCTGACACGATGGGCTGGAGATAAGAGCTAGCAATGAATGGCTTTGCTGTGGTCAGAGCCTGTTCAAGCTTTGAAAAGACTGCTTTTCATTTTCATATTCCTTTTTCGTTTGTTCTCTTTTGCCATCTTTATGGAAAGACCCTTTTCACTGAGGTTGGTTTGAATAGCAATGAGAAACAGCACCACGGTTCATCTGTGTGTCATGAACTACAGTGCCTTGAAATTTAATTACTTTACATTCAAATGAGTGGCAACTGATGTGATTGCACAAGTAACATTGCCATTGTTGAGCTCTTTCAGAGGGTGGTGACGCACTGGAACAGGTTGCCCAAGGAGGCTGTGGATGCCCCATCCCTGGAGGCATTCAAGGCCAGGCTGGATGTGGCTTTGGGCAGCCTGGGCTGGTGGTTGGCAACCCTGCACACAGCAAGGGGGTTGAAACTGGATGAGCATTGTGGTCCTTTTCAACCCAGGCCATCCTATGTTTAGACGACCATGCAGTCTCACGCAGATCAGTGATAGTGATGTGAGAGATTGGTGCTTGTTGGTGTATACTGTCTGTGTGCAGGGACACCAGTCAGTATATGGTTCCTTTGTGTGCCTCCGAAGTACTCAGAGCCCATGTTACAGTTACAGTGAAGAACCCATGCAACTCACTGCCAAACTGGTAAATAACCTGTGGAACTCACTGGCACACAGTACAGCTGCCAGCACTATAAGCAAGCTTAGAAAAAGGTTTCGAAAACACAAATACCAAGAATTAGAGAGCATGTCGTATTTGGGGAAGAGGTGAATGTGGAGATGCTAAAATAAGTGTGTTAAGAATGTTGCCGCTATTTGATTACAAATGCTGAGCCATCCATATGTTCAAGGTTTCCCGTTACGAGGATCTTGGTGTTGTGCTTGCACGACAGCTACTTCAATTCCTGGCACTCAGGATGCTGGGTTTACCACTAAGTACTGCACTTAGTGGAAAGAAGGCCCAGGCCTGATGAAAAGGCCTTTGTAAGGTCAAAGCAGGCAGAGACAGAAAGCGGAGCGAAGAGCAGATCTAACAAGTCAAACGTGAAGCTGAGGGCACGGCACGGCACCGGGCTGCTGGCAAAATGAGGGCTGCCCTCGTGCCCCAAAGCACTCGCTGCCAGAGGCAAGCAGCACAGGCATCTGTTCAGACCTAATCCGTTACCAGCATCTACATGGGTTAAAAGGGAGAGAGGGAGCTGTACTGTATATTTCTATGCCCTTCTCCTTCCATTTTCTCCCGGTAACCTGCCCGTATTTTCTGGTTGCGCCGTTCACCCATGTCAAGAGACAAATCCTGCAGCCCCAGTGAAACTGAAGGCAGCTCTGCTGTTAATGTGTGCACAGTGAGAGAGGGGTGAAGGTTTCGGCCCCAAGCCACTGTGTGTGATAGGCTCAGCAGGGAAGGAGCCGACCTCCTCCTGACCACTGAAATACCCACAGGTATCTCTCCTGGTGTGACAGCCTTCAGCCAGCAGCCTGCGAGGTAAGGCCATGCTTTCAGTCCTGGTGTTCGAAAGGATGAGCGTTTCTGTGCAGCAGTAAAAACACCCCACGTGTTGTGGTAGCTCAGGTAACACAGGCAGCTCAAGTCTCAGGATGTGGACATTGAAAAAAATACCTTCCACATCTCACATTTTGGCTGCTGATTGTATGTGGCTGTTCTCTTACAATTTCCTTCCTGCACAGGCAGCAATCACTAATTTTAGACTAGCTTACATGTGAGAGTGACATTTCAGGCTTGGAAACAGTTTTGCTGCTTACTACTTAAGAACAAACCTATCCCATCTCTCCAGGTGACGTGCTGCTCTGTGAATGTAAGTGACAGATGGCAGAGCTCTTGACTGCTAAGAGGAAACAACCACAGCACACAACTATTTTGGCTTAAAGGCACCCAGGACTAAATGACAAAACCGATCGATTTGTGCAACAGCTGATGGAGAAAAACACACATTGCCTAGCAACATCCCAAGGGAAAATCACAATCTCTAGGTTTTACTGCCAACAGTCATCAAATGGGTAATACTAGGCAACTAATTACATGTAGGTTAGCATTTATATTAGCTTTGTAAGTCTTATAAAAACGTACTGAGTCTTGCTATGACTGTTTTACAGCCTTTGGTTTGGTAATGCACAGTCAGGTGATCTTTTTTTCCTTCTTTTTTTTGCCATTTTGTTAATGTCAGTCTTAAAAACGCATCCCCTGCGTGTGTTCCCTGCAACGTGCATAGCCAGCTCCATTACCCAGAGCTGTGCGAGATGCTCAGTGAGTGGAAATCACTCATATTGGTACGTAGTTCGGAGGCTCCTTTGTGCTACGTCTTGTTAGCAGTGCTGCAGTGCCCAAGGTCCTGCTGTGAGCAGCATGGAGGAGGCTGCAGGGCCAGCGCCCTCCCCCTGCTCCACCCTGAGCCCCATCCAGCGCTGGCTGCATGGCACTAGCTCCTGCCCGCCCTGAGTGTGCAGCTCTGGCATAACAACAGTCTTTGCTGTGTTAAGAGGTAGGAGAGAAGGACCGGTAGAACAAACCTGAGGGAGAGCATTGCTCGTGGAACGCTCAGCCATTTTACAGGGTATAGCGAACTTCTTTCATGCTCGTATTCCTGCAGAGCATTTCAAGTGTTCCCTTAAAAGGTTGGGGTGACCAGTGAAAGAAGTGATAATAATCCAACCTCTCACGTTCCCAGGGTGTTTCTGCTTTCTGGAACATCTTGCAAGGCTACCTCTGGCATCCTGGGCAAACTTTTAACTGCTTTCAAGACCACTCAGCAGGAAGGAGACTGATATTTTGTTTTCTGCATCTCAGAAGATCCAAATTTCCTCTTATGCACTGAATAAATGCCATTCCTCTCTGCCATGTTCTGCTTCTTACAGAGCAGCAAGGCTGAACCGCAGACAAACTGACGTGAGATGATAAATCCTCCATCCTAAATGAAGAACCTGCCCAGTGACAAATGTGGGCAGAGATTTTCAGTCGGGCTGGCAGACCAAGATGATGAAGGTTTGTTCTTACCTGATGTATTTTTTCTTATTGAAGGGAAAGGAAAATGAAATTGGGCTATTCTGTCAAGCAGAACAGATTTCATATGGTACCCATGGCTGCTGCATGATGTGTAAATGTCCTCATTGTAGTGTCTCTTCATTATGGGTGATCCCAAGCTATTTTACACAATTCAGCCAGAATACCTAAGGGATGCCTTTATCCATCTTGAAGGCAATTAGCTCCAGGTATCACATGTTCTTTACATTTAACAAGAGAGTGCCTTAGGCTAATAATTGAAGCAGAATGCATCCTGCAAGAATCACCTGCTTTGTATTTCAGTTCCTACAGGAACCCAAGCTCACATTGCTGTGTTTGTAAAAACATGAGGTAAAATTAAAATGATGTTTTACTGGCCAAGGCGTTCCATGCATCCAAAGCTATCTGTCTTCAGTTAAGGGGAGAGTTTCAGATGTGGAGTTTTGTTCCAGCTCTGATGTTTGAAATCTCAGAGGCAGATATGTGTCACAATCACACTGTCACAAGTCTGTGGGCTTTTAATCGCAATGTCCCTCAAAACAATCTTCCCATGCTCTGCGGAAAGCAGGTCTGTATATCCACAGATCCTCCATTCATTGCCCTTAAGCAAGAAACCAGCTCATCTGGAACCAAGGTTTGTTCCTGAACTCCTTCACTGTACAGCGTTTTTTCCCACTGGTTTTCCAAAAGGGTGTTTTGTTCCTCCTGTGCGGAGCTGAACGCGTGGTTTTGCCCTCTTCTGTCGTTGTTTAAAACCAGGTTGATCTTGTCCAGCAGGCAGACCTGGGGCGCCGCTCCTTCAGCATCCCACAGGTAGCTGAAAGGGCTGCTGTAGTCCCTGAAGAAAATACTTGTCTCTGGTTCTGGAGCCGGTGTGTAGGGCTGTATTAGGCCTATGTTGGCAGCTACATATCCCAGTGTGTTTGCATCACAGATTTGGGGTCTGTAGTCACCGACTTGCTCCGTGGCTGTGTTATGGGGAGGTGCTGAGCTCTGTGGGTGCTCCACGTTTTCAGGGACCACATTGCTGGGTTCCTTTTTGATGTCCATGTTCTTGTATTTCTGGTGCCCTGACAGCTCCTGTACCTCCGTAATTGTGGGTTCACTGCCATCCAGGAACGGCTCGCTGGAAATGCTGCTTGTGAATTCACTCTTCTCCTAGAAAAAAAGGATGACTGTACTAACAAACAGGCAAATGTTACCAATAGGGGTGATATCATGGGAGGATCACGAGGGGGAAATGGGACAATGACTTCTTGGTCTTCCTCTCAGCATCCTTTCCTCCTCTCTCCTCTAATCCCCTCCTCAAAGCAGACTACAGTGAGATGTGGAGAACAGACAGAAGAGCTGTGCATGTCTCCATGCTTACGTGGGCACCTCAGCTTGATTCTGTTCTGCTGCATGAAATTTATATTGAGACAAGGTTTAAAGCTTAAGCTAAGCTGGGCTCCTGTGCACAGTGCAAATGAGAGGAAAAGGATTTTCTGAGTTCTGCATTCCCTAGGGCTGAACCCTCTTCTTGTCCGTATTTCTCACAGCTACAGAATGATTTTCAGTCTAAGCATATGTAAGTGAAAAGAAGCTGGGATGCAGTGGTCAATTACCTGGAAGGACTTTATCACCTTGCTGTTTTCCACGTGGGGGAAATCTTCAAGCAGCCATTTTGGCAAGACCAGTGCCACTGCTGCCTTCATTCTTCGCCAAAAAAAGAGAGAGAAAAAAAGAGTTAGTCCATTTTATTAGTCGCCTACTTGTTCTTTCTGGATCAAATTGTCCCCAGGATGGTGGGGGAACTCTAAGTGTATTGATCACTCATGGCCTTTGTGAAGGGCTTGGAAGCGTTAGGTTTACAAACCCCTGTCCAGGTAGGTTTTCTCATTTGAAGTCCAGCTCTCCGTGCTGCTGCTCTGGGTTCCATTTGTGGCAGTGGTGGAGGCTGCTCAGCATAATAGTGACAGGACAAGGGGGAATGGTTCTAATCTGAGACAGGGGAGGTTTAGGTTGGATCTTAGGAGGAAGTTTTTCACCCAGAGGGTGGTGACGCACTGGAACAGGTTGCCCAAGGAGGCTGTGGATGCCCCATCCCTGCAGGCATTCAAGGCCAGGCTGGATGTGGCTCTGGGCAGCCTGGTCTGCTGGTTGGCGACCCTGCACATAGCAGGGGGTTGGAACGAGATGAGCACTGTGGGCCTTTTCAACCCAGGCCATTCTATGGTTCTCTGATTCTATGATAATGTCACACTGTGTGACACTCCCCAACCTCTGCCAGTCTCAGGGTGCAGATATGAGGGGCAGCCAACAGACCCGGCAAGGGACAGCATTCTCTCCTCATTCAAAAATAACAAAACCAAATTCTAGTATAAAACCTAGATAAAGAGGGTTGTGTTCTTCCTATCTCTTCTTTCACTCCCCCTAGATATGTATAATAACAACATAGCATGTGTCCCTAAGCTCAGCTTCAATGGGGGAATGATTTTTGCTCTTTCAGTTGTTCTCTCCCATACTGTGGAGTTCACAGAGATCCTTTTCTGCAGCAATGTGATTAATGGATGGAGCTGCCCTCGGGAAGAGCAGAGCATGGAGAAAAGGATTGGTTTTTGTGCTGGAAGAAAAGCACGAGTTGGAAATAAGGAAAAAAATGTGACAAAAGCGATACCTTTTCCTAGCTGATTTTTTCAACATGAGAATTACAAGAACCACTGACAATATGATCACAGTGACACCCATTCCCAGGAAAAACCTGATGTCATCATCTGAAAAAAAAGGATAAAGAGGGAAAAAATTAATCATGCGGCTTAAGGACGGCGTTTTGTGGTACGGTTCCTCACGTGTGAATAATTCTGCATCCGCAGTCAGTCACACTGAACTCAACTCCTTGCGTTTCTGTTGCTGCCCCTACAGGTTTACCCTCACAGTTCTGGTGGCCTGCAGGATGAGCCCCATGCACTTAAAGCTGGAGGCCATGAAGCACCGGGCTGAGCGCTGAGGGGCCTTTGCTGTGCAGATGGGAGCTGCAGGCAAGTAATTCTAAGAAGTGTGGTCATTGTGTTTAACCATTTCCCACGCAGAGGTACCTTCCAGAAATGCTCAAATGAATTTTTCAGTTCAGTCGGTTTTGTTTTTGTTTTAAATACTGAAACAGATCATAGCATAACCTTTACCAGAACACATGCAAAGCACAACTGCAGTTAGAAAAATAGGTGGGAAATGTTTAAATAAGTCTTTGGCTCAGATTGGAAGGACAGAAGTCAGTCACTGTTACGCTATTGTATCTGTTAACATTCTTTTTTCACAGGCTGGATGTGGCTCTGGGCAGCCTGGTCTGCTGGTTGGTGACCCTGCACATAGCAGGGGGGTCAGAACTAGATGATCTTTGTGGTCCTTTTCAACCCAGGCCATTCTATGATTCTATGATCTTTTATTTTCCTTGTTTTCTTACCTCCAATTTTCTGGAATGTACCCGTTATTCCATGTCTCACAAGAAAACAAAGCTTAAATTGGAGGATGATGCATGTTCTGCTCACCCACTCCAGTATGGAAGCCTTTCTCACTATGTGCCTTACTTTCCTGTCAAGTGAAAATCGCTTTTCTGGCTCTGACCTCTCCAAAGTATGTGGTGTTTTCTCTTCCCCTTTCCTTTATCTCCAGATGCCACACTTGCTGCTCTGGCCAAAACTTCTCTGTTCAGGCAGAAACTCTCGCTTAGCAGGGCTGAAATACTCTGCTCTTACCATGCAAAGCCTCCTGGTAGATGATGCCCAACATCTGGTCCGCCGAAGAAACTGCAGCAGAGAGAGGAAAAAAATGCCCATCGCTTCATTTATAGAAGTACTGTGGGTGAAGTAGAAGCTATTGTTTATCTTATTCATATTACTGAGAAAAAATGGCTTCCAGAAACATCATGCCTCTCTGCAAGAACCACAGGCTGAGCATGCTTAGGCTGAGCATTGGCACTGATAAGGACACAGCTAACATCCTCATCTGCAGTCACATTGCTTAGAGCTGATCAAGACAATTCAGAATACCCAGCACCACCTCCTGAGCTCATAGGCCACGTGAGCCCACCCAGTAATTTCTACAGGAGTTTGTGTACAAGAGATCTGTGAGTTTGGACTGATTTGGATGAAAAGGAGTGAAAACCATTTGGAATTCACAGTACTTTAATGAACCATCGAGTGGTGGTCAATGCACTGAGCTTGTCTAGGCCTGGCAAAGCCGTACAGGCATGGAGGAGAAACGCCCCATCCCAGTTCTGCTTTGCACCAGCTCCGTAAGGACCAGCACAAACCCACAGGGAAAGCCTTCACTGCTTTGTAAAGCTGTCCGTGTGCAGTTCTTCCTCCCAAACTGCTCTGCCTACATGGTACTGTACCAGAGAGGTATGCAGCAATGTCAGCCCTGGTGTCAAACTGTATTTCATGTCACAGGTTGGCACTGGGCTTTGACCTGAGCTGACCCAGCTAATGCTGCAGCTGTTTTAGCAAAGCTGTAATGCAATTCATTAGCAAAATCAGGGGCAAGAAATCATGGAAAAGGTACAGTCTTTAATTTTGTAGATTTGAGACGTATGCTTTTCTTAGCAAGTACTTCAATTCCCCTACACAGAGCGTGCTTAGAGGGTGAGCCCACTCAGCTCTGCATTACAAAGAAGCCCTTGATTATATGGAATTGTGGAAGGAAAGCGTCTGAGCCAATAACTCAGCAGCACTGGAATTAAGCACTTGTGGAGGGATGGTGTCACACTGGCACATTTAGCTGTGGAACAGCTCTGGGGGTGCTGGGAGTCTTCTGCACTCAGCTTCTGGGCTGTGCATGGCTTGTCCTGGCTTAGAAGGCCGTCATGTCCAGCTCCTGAGGACAGTTACAGCCTACACACGTTGCTGGAGATGAGAAATAGATTGTCCTTACTGTCTCTTTTAATTGGCCCATGCCCTATTTAATATTAAATACTTTCCAGAACTGAAGCCTGCCTACATCCAGCTCCAGGTGAGATAGGACTGGCTGCAGCTTGGCCAGTTCTCTGTCAAAGCTGGGTTTGTTTTGTCTTTACTTTAGCAGCTGCCAAATAGGGAAAGCAGCAACCTCATCTCTTCTGTCCCAAAAAGGGAGAATAACTCCATTGGCGTATCTTATAGAGTAAGATGCAATTCTCAGGTGCACTGTTAGAGATCTGTGCGTGACAGCAAAGAGTGGCAGCTAGAAAAGGTGTGTTAAAGTCTCTGGTGTGCCTGCAGCTAAAAGATTTCCTTCTAGACCTTACTTTTCTCTCTGGTCCATGGCAGGCTTTTACCTCTTGTTTCTAAAACTACAAAACTGGCAGACTGTGAGAATACCACGAAGCTGAACTCTGCAGCTCCACCACAGCAGGCAGCAACTTCTACACGCTGAGCTTACCTTGGCCAGAGCTCGGCTTGCTCACTCCATTTGGGTAGACTGCATACACCGACACGTTGATGTGGCTTCCTGCTGCTGCGTCCTCTGGAAAGAAGCAACAGTTGCCTTTAAGTTGTATTTATAAGCTGCTATTTAAGCTGTGGATTTGCTCAAGAGCTTCTGACAGAGCAGAGAAAGGAGAGGAGGTGTGGGGTTTACACGTGAAAGAGCAAAGGCTTGGCCAGGTAACTGGCTAGGAGGTACCCCGAAGCCAACGAACGCCAGAATGAAGGTGGGAGCCAGGAGCCAGGTGGGACAGGTCTGAGATCTTGCTGCTGCTGGACTCGCAGGTTGGCCATTGCAGGGGCCGTGAGCTCCGGCCATTACAGGGAGAGGAGATGAGCTGAAGTTGCAACCTCATTACATCAAGTGTTTTGACCTCTCTCTCTCTGCTTGTTCAAATGCACATCTGTATTTCTGTGCTTGCACAAGCTCCGGGGATTACCCTACTTTCACTCCCTGCCACCTCGCTCATCTCTTCCTTCTCTTTCTCTGCCCCTTCTCTCCTTGTGGCCTTCACTTGTGGGACCAAATGCCACTGGGTGCCCGCAGGTCTTCTATCACTTCACCCTCGAATGCTCCCTGCTCCAAAATCAAGTGGGCAGGGGCTCAATTCCAAATGAAATATTGATTTTACAACATCTTGACGATCTACATCCAACAGCTGAAGGACTCTTGTGATACCTTACCTTGGATGTAGGTGTGGGTGTCCTGGCCTGGGACCTTCTTCCAAAAGAACTCTTCCTCGTGGCTGTACGGAGCTGTACAAACCCACTCCACTACGAACCTGAGTGGGGGGGTCCCGTTGTGCCGGGGGGGCTGCCAGGCCACGGATATGGTGCTCTGGTTCTCACGCTGCACATCCACAGCCAGTGGTGGTGGGAAGGCTGCAAAGAGAGGAGGTGGCATGGGGACCTGTAGTGAGAGCAGTGAGACTGGAGGGCTGCTGTGCTGGGCAGAGCCCTCCCTGGGGCTGAGGGGGGGGAAGATGTTCTTGGAAGCGGTGATTTAATATCTCCATCTACCTCTGTCTGTCTGTCTCTGTATTTGATATTGAGATATATACACACACGCATGCCTCACAAAAGCACATGTTCAGTTCTGTCATGTCTCCTCTGTCTGAAATGCCTTACCTGACAGATTTACAGGAAACCCGTGTGTGATTCTGATCAGGAGGAGATTAGAGAATTTTTTCCACCTTATTTATATTGCAAAGCATCTATTTAGTCACACTCGCTATCTGTCCTTCATTTGAATGGGACTTTCCCCTCCCCTTGCTCACAAAAAGAGACATTTTCAAAAATAGGAAAGCGTGGCTGTGGGGAAAACCACAACTTGTGGCACAGGGAACTTGAGGCACCCAGAAGCCTTTCCTCCCTTCGTGTCTGGCAGCTCCAGCTCCCGGCCGGGACGCACTCTGGCAGAAGAGCTATTCTGGGAGCTGTGAGCACGGATGGTGCCCTGCCAGCAGGACAAGCTTATTTTTAAACTCACTGCTGCAGCTTTCGGAGGCGAAGCGCTGAGCTGTGCTGCTGGGGCATCTCCAAGGGACTGTGGCCTTGTCTGGAGGACACTGCGTTCCCTTGGCAGAGCGGATCTGCTCTAGCTTTAAACCCACGTGCGCGCACGATAACGTTTCTCCCCTCGCCATTCAGATAAAGCCGCACTCCGTTAAGGCCGAAGCCGGCGCGCTCGAGGTCCCACCTTCCGGGCTGGGGTCCCGGCGGAGCGTCACACGGGCGGGGCTCGAATCCCCCCGGGCGTTGTAGGCGGTGACGCGGAGGTCGCGCAGTGCCGGAGGCAGGAGGAGGCTGCAGGCGGTGCTCGATGTGTTGCAGAGGGGCCGCGAGGCTCCAGCCCACACGGCGTAGCCCAGGATGGGCGTGCGGGCATCGCGGCGCGGCTGCGGGGGGCGAGAGGTGGAGCCGGGGATGGGGATGGGGATGGGGATGGGGTGCCCCCGTGGGTCCCCGCCCTCGGATACCATCGTCACCCTCATTCGGTCGCTGCGGCGAGCGAGGCGTTGCTTGCTACTGCCCCTTAGCGTTTGGAGCTATCGTGCTAAAAGAGAACAAGAGCCGCCCCGAAAGGGCCTTACCTTGATCAAGACTGTCACCTCGTGGCTGCCGTTGGGGAACAGCCGGCCCAGCCGCCGCCACACGTCGGGTGCTGCCGCGGGGGCTGCGGGACACAGCCGGTACGTGCCCTGAGATTCCCACGTCGGAGCATCGCCTGCGTGCCCCTCCCTGGCGGCCCTGAGCCCCCGGGCCGGGCTGTGTCACACCGAGGTGACGGTGTGTGGGAAAGGATATGACCCAGACCGAGAGTGCTGCTTTTAGGGCGAGTGCTGCCCTGGGCTCCTTGCCCTGCTGCTGCCGCTGGCCAGAATATCTCAGCTGGCTTCACCCAGTCCCATCCTATTGCTGACAGCCCAGCTTCAAAGGGGAAAGGCTGCCCTGAGGGGGCTGGGGGACCAATCGTAGCACTGTAGAATCGTCTGAGTTGGAAGAGGCTTTTAAAAGCCACCTGGTCCCGCTCCCCGCAATGAACAGGGACACCCACAGCTCCACAGGTGCTCAGAGCCCCATCCCTGACCTTGGGTGTCTGCAGGGATGGGGGACCACCGCCTCTCTGGGCACCCTGTGCCACTGCCTCACCTCCCTTAGCATAAAGAACATTCTCCTTATATGCCATCTAAATCTCCCCTCTTTTAGTTTGAAGCCATCTCCTCTTGTCCTATCAACAACACATCCTACTAAAGAGTCTGTCCCCTTGTTTGCAATTTGCTGGAGGAAAGCAAGCTACCAAAGATGGATAAACACACCAAATCCCCCCTTTTTTTTTTGATGTCTGCGCAGCTCAGCACCTCTGCAGCGACCTCGAGAGCCAGACAAGCCACCACTGCACGCAGCACAGCGTGGCCCTGCAATGCCCTACCACCACTTACCAGCCTCAGGTGTGCTGTAGGTGAAGGGCAGACCCCAAGCACTCCAGGGGCTGCCTGCAGCGCTGAGCCGGCACCGTGCCTGGAACACGTAGCGGGTGGCACTCTGAAGCTGGTGTCCACGCTGCGCTGCACTGTCCCATGCTGTCACCTGCAGGGCAAACAGGCAATAAGGCCACCACGCTCACCTGGGGACGCTCAGCCCTCTGAGCACATGGCGCTGCTAAACCCACAGTGCAGCCCAGCCTGCGGGTCTGCTGCCAAGGGGAAAGTAGTGGGTGAGCACAGCCGGAGAGCACGAGCAGGGTGCCCACGCTTGGCACAGTGGTTGGGCTTTTCCAGGTTTCCCTGCGCCACTTTGGAGCTCATGTAGTGGGCATGGTGGGAATGATCTTAGAGGTCTTTTCCAACCTTAATGATTCTGTGATTCTTCGATTCATGTGCATTAAGGTCAGGGGAAAGAAACCGAACCTGTTTAACCCAGCACACTGCAGAGCTCTGTGCCAGTGGCACCAGGCCAGTCCCCCGTTTTGGCAGCTCTGCCGAGTGCTGGGACTGGGGGTCAGCTGTCTGCCAGCCCCGGGGAGGGTTCCAAAAAGGACCTTGGTGCAGTTTGCCCAAGTGTAGTTGTGTCTGTGTCGATGAGGAGAGAACTGATTAAGCGGGTGTTTGCTGGGCACTAGTGGCTTTTTTCCACCTTGTCCTTGCAGAGCTAGATAAGATTTACAAATATTACAGATTTTTTGCTTAAAAAGCAGAGATAATGCTGCTGGAAGGGCTGTTCTGCCCGCCCTGCTCCCAGGGGACCCCAACCCATGGCTCTATAGTGGGACCTCTGGGGCTCAGTGCCATCTCACATGCCACTCCGCAGCGCCCACTGCCTTGTGCCGCTCCTCACAGCGCACGTCCTGCAGTTCCGTCTGCTGTCTCCAATGGATGGTGGTGGTGGGAGGTGGCCCCGCCGTCGTCTCCGCGCTCTCAGCCAGGGGCACGGCAGGCACCACTGTGGGGAGAGCAGCAGCCATCAGCCAGGTATCACAGCACTGTGTGGGCACAGCGTGCTGGAGGGGCTCGTGGTTGCGGCCCCAGCGCAGGGCACGGTGTGTGTGCCACGGGTGTACCGAGCTGCTGCAGGTTGAGGTGCTGAGGGGCTGAGCGTGCCATGCCCAGTGCATTGCTGGCCTGCACCCATGCCAGGTAGCGACTGCTGCCGTTCAGCGCACTCAAGGGCACCGGTGAGCCCGTGGGGAACACATCCTCCTGCGCCGTCTGTATGCTGTAGGGCAGAAAGCGGCCACGCTCAGAGCCCTGCATGGGGCACAGTCATCTCCAGAGCTGCAGTATTTCACTCTTCAAGTGAACTAGCAAATCATTCTCTTCGGTTCCTGGCAGTGCTGCATGGCATTCATGTTTCTGCTGTGGGAAGGGAGCTCCCACAGCTCACTTAGGCTACAGGGTTCAGAGTTTGCACCCCAGGGGCTCCTTTGGTGGTTAATCAGAAAACCCACACAGGCTGCACGGAATTGAATAGCGGAGTCAGGTTGACTATGAAAGCCCAGCAGCCTCGTGCCATGAGGGCTTTGGCCTCACATGTGGCACAGCACGTGTAGGGCTAGGGCAGGAAGGCCACTGGTGTACCAATCCTTATTTCCTGGTGGCATTTTTGTTTAGGTGCTTGGGCACCATTAGGTTCATGCTGGGAACGGGGTTGCTGTGCCCTGCGTGCTGGATGCCCAAGGAGATTGTGGATGCCTCATCCCTGGAGGCATTCAAGGCCAGGCTGGATGTGGCTCTGGGCAGCCTGGTCTGCTGGTTGGCGACCCTGCACATAGCAGGGGGATGGAACGAGATGAGCATTGTGGTCCTTTTCAACCCAGGTCATTCTATGATTCTATGATCTGGTTCCTCAGTGCCTGTGAGCCCCTACCTGCGCAGGTGGAGGCTGTAGTTGGTGTGCAGCATCGTTGGCTGCCCAGCGTCCCACGTGCATGCCAGGCTCCCCGAGCGCTCGGGGATGGCACAGCTCAGGTTGGCGGGGGGGTCTGGGGGGTCTGCAGAGAGGCAGCATCAGCATCCCCGCCTTCAGCCCCACCACTCCCCCATCACCCATAACCCCGCAGCAGTACTCACAGCCGGCCCAGAGCTCCGTCCCGCAGACCACCTGGCTCCAGTAGCTGTTGGGGCAGCGGGCTAGGCAGGTGATGGTGCTGAAGGGCAGGCGGAAACCGTGCAGCTGCAGCTGGGCCGCGCTGCTGTTGAGAGGGCGTGGGGAACCCTTGGGGGCTGTGAGGTTGAGCAGGATGGAGAGGCTCGCCCACGGGCAGTCCAGCGCCGAGACGCAGGTGATGGAGATGTTGGAACCCATTGGCACCACTGAGCCCGGCTCGATCCTCACATGTCCCAGGCACCTGAATTGGGCAGCACCTGCACAAGGCTCGCAGCTTCAATGCGGCCCCCCAGGTGCAGGGTAAACCCCGTGCAAGCAGCCGGTGACTCATTGCTCGGCTCGGAAACAGCCTCACCGATTTTACCTTTTGCTCTAATGCTTAAATGACTGCAGGGAAATAACGCATAGGCTGAAAGCTCTGATCCCTGAGATTACAGCAGCGCACTGACTCGCGCTATCAGATTGGGGCTCTGCAGCAGCACTGATAAAGCTCATGCTCAAATGACATCAGCTCGATTTGGCTTTCCTGGAAAAGGCACGGCTACGCCATGACGTGCTGCGCCATGCCATGCTGAATGGCCACTTACCTCTGCCCAGGATGCAGAGCAGGATATGGAGCACGAAAGCCTCTCCGCCTCCCGCCATGGCCTGGGCTGCGGCTGCTGCCTGCGTGGGTCATAGCCTGGGGGGGAGGGAAGGCGTCAGTGCTGCCAGGCACCCAGCCTGGGGTGCTGGGGGGAATCGGGGACGCTAGGGAGCCAACCCCCACGCCCAGTATGCCGAGGACAGAGATCTGATGGAGCAATGGCTGCGCAGCTGGGATGGAGACCAAAATTCCCTTGAAACTCAAGGCAAAATAATTTTGCCATAAAGGTGCCAGAGCTTGCGAGCGGGCTGCTGTGGAGCCTCCATCCCTGGAAACAGCCAACCCCACATGGCTGTGGTGCCATGGGATGGGAACACCAAACTCTGCTGACGTCCCCAACCCACTGTTCTCCAGATGCTGCCCCTCAGGCCCAGCAGGGGCTTTCCCACCTCTCCAAGGATGCAAGCTCATGGCCACGTCCCCAGGCTCTCCTGAAGTTCCCTGCACTCCCTTCACCCTCCTTCCCACATGGCTCACATATCCCATCCCATTGTACCCGCTGGCCCCGGGGGAACCCCATTGCGGGGCACTGATGAAGGGCTCCTTTTAGGAACAGGGCACAGAATCCACTGTAAAAGCTTCAAAAGAGCATTATCCACCCCAAGCTTCAAAAAGCTTCAAAGCAGCACAATCCATCCCGAAACAGCCTCCCAAATGCAGCTAGCACCTTTGCATTTCTCCTCCTGTTACCTTTGGGATGTACGCGCTGACCTCATTTGCTTCAAGCACAGTGAAAGCGTTCATAAGGAGCAGCCAGGCGCCAAACCGACCCAGGGAGGGGCTCTGAAGGCCTCCCAGCTGCCCGCGCACCTCCTGCTAGTTGGAGCAAATTAAAAGAAACAGCACTCGTGGTCTACGAAGAGCTCTGAACAAACAATAAATGCTCACGGCAGCCAGTTACAGCGTGGAGTCACAGCTCTGCTCCTCGGGGCATTTCTTACGCTCACGTTTTCGTTCCAATTGACAGCACTTGCAAACTCCAAAGCCAGAAGGAGCGAGAGCGGCCTCATCTCCAGATGCGTCTCTTTGATCCCATCTCTGTTACAAATCCCCCAGCACCCTGTTGCTGAATAGATGAAAAGCGAAGAGCAAAGCAGAAAGAAGCCGTCCCAGCCCTGCCGGCCTGCAGATGGTTACCGGGCTCAGGAGCACGCGGGAGCCGAGTGGTGACAACGGGAGCGGGGCTGCTGCCCCACGGCGATGGGATGGGGACCCATCGCAGCCCCACTGCTGGTCACAGCGAGCAGCAGCAGCGACTGCCGGCAGCCCTGACCTACATTGTGTGCTGAGAAAGCACAGTTTCCACTTTGAGTCAGTCCATGGGAAAACCCAGCATCCCCTTAAAGCAACAGGCTCACGTGTGCGCTTCTTGCCCTCTTGCAGGATGATGTTTTCCTGGCAAACTCTGTGATTTTGTTACGCTTGTCTCACTTTGTGCTCTGCAACAGACACCTCGTGCTGCCATCCCCACCACTGCGGGGGCTGCTGAACCCCAGATTTCACCAAGGAACTGTTTTAAGTTCTGTGACTAAACCTCAAACCCTCCGATGAGACAGCCCATAGCAGCAGGTCTGTGCGTGCCCATTCCTCTGCTTCTGTTTCCCAGTGCTCAGGGCTGGAGAACCCGGGGGGAGCGGAGCCAGGGCTGCTGGTGCCGCCGTCCCTGTTTGCCCCAGTTTGTCCCCTCCACCCCCCCGCCCTGTCAGCGGAAGGGTTAACCTCAGTGACAGTGTTAACCTCTTTAGACGCTGCAACCACAGGAAATACCACACAGCTCGGCTCACCCTGCAGCACAAGTAGAGGTTATGGAAGCTCTTTTCCACCGGGCAGGGCAGCTCTCTCATCGGGGCTCTGGCAGACCTGTGCGGTGGTGCTGGGGGGTGAAGGGCAGCGGTGGGGGCAGCTTTGCCCTGCTGCAGTGCCAAGCAAGCGGCTGCGGCTGCCTTTGGACACAGAGCGAGCTCATGGGGCTGCAGAGGGAACCTGGGCTTGTTACTGATGTGTTTAATGCAATGTGTAAGGAAAAAGTGTATCATCCAATGACATTTTTAGGGGCTCTTGCCTTCCTTTAGAATAAAATCTCACTTCTTTCCCTTCCCCTTGTTAGGGTACTAACAAACCCTACACTCCATCCTCCCCTTGGGGCAGCCTGCAGCTCTGTGCTCTCCCACCCCATCCCCTCTGCCCTTCCCTCCAGGGCTCTTCATCTCTTGCTTTATCTGCCCTGCAGCCTGAGTTCCAGAGGTGGAAATAACCCCACAGTGTTTTGCTGCTGCAGAGGGAGTCCTGATGGCACAGCACAGCATGGCATGGCACAGCATGGAATGCCACAGTATGGTGCAGCACAGCACAGCACTGCATGGCACTGCATGGCACTGCATGGCACGGCATGGCACTGCACACTTCTCCACCCTGCTGCCTCCAGCTGCACCCTGCTGCCCATTTCTCCCCAGCCACACTCCCGTCCCTGCACCCCCATTCTGATGCCTTTGCTCCGGCTCCATTCCCTCCCTCCACTGCCAGATATTCCAGTCTCAGTGCTGGGCAACCACGCAGGCAGAGCCTCCAGATTTGCTCAGGAGGGGAAATCCGGAGGGGCCGCACTGCCATCCCCTCACCACACGTGGGCAACGGCATCTCACAGCCACTTCCTCGCCCACCCTGTTGGGGTGAAATTGGGGGATTTTGTTACTTTTTGTGGACTCGGTGCTGAGAGCCCCGCGGAGATGGTAGAAGGAAGGGCCGGAGCGGGCACTGCGCCCAGGGCTGTGAGGACGTGGTGACACGTGGGTGCGGTGCACGTGGCTGCGTGACTGGCAGCTCGGTGACACGGACAGCTGGTCCTGCTGGCTCTGACCGCAGCTGGCAGCCCTGTGAGCCATACACGGCCCTTATCCCTGTGCCACTGACCTAAAATTGGTGGTGGGGCCGTGCAGGGCCGGGTGCAGACGCCGGGAGGGAGGTACCCACAAACAGCCGCTTTTGGGGCGGGATTTCCCCGAACGAAGCAGCCGGGCCGGGGAGGTCGGG
>JACDJE010000225.1:1314495-1353860 GCA_016647715.1 Pavo muticus
CGTAACCCCGCCCACCGGCCGTAGCCCCGCCCCCGCAGCCATGTCGTCGCAGTTGGCGCGCAGACGCCCGGCGGTCGGGGCCGAGGGGGGAGCCCCCGCGGGAGCCCCCGCGCGCGGCGATGCGGAGCGGGGCATGGCGGCGCCGGGCCTCTCGCTGTGCCTCAAGCTGCTGGCCGCGGCCTTTTACGGCCTCAGCTCCTTCCTCATCGTCGTCGTCAACAAGAGCGTGCTTACCACCTACGGGTACGGCCTGCGGGACCGCGGGGGGGGGGGTCGGCGTTACCGCCTGCATGGCGCCCGGGATCCCCCGGGGTTCTGCGCGCTCCCGGTGCCGCGCTGACCGCCTCTCTCTGCCCGCAGGTTCCCGTCCTCGCTGTGCGTGGGGCTGGGCCAGGTGAGTGTGGCGCCCCCTTCCCGCCCCCCGCCCGGTGCCCCCCTGACGGCCCCCCGCTCTCTCACAGATGCTGGCCACGGTGGCGGTGCTCCGTGCGGGCAAAGCGCTGCGGCTCCTCAAGTTCCCCGACCTCGACCGGCACGTCCCGCGCCGGGTGAGCTGACCCCGAGGCTGTGTGTTGTTATGTGTCGTTTCGCAGTAGGAAACGTGGGTGCAGCGCTCTGACCCGTGGCTCGCTCCGTTTGTTCCTTTTCCAGACCTTTCCTCTACCTCTCCTGTACTTCGGGAACCAGATCACGGGGCTCTTCAGCACCAAGAAGCTGAAGTAAGGACGTGGGGTGCTGGGAGTACCGCTGGGTGCCCCCGCGGGGTGATGGGGGGGATGGAGGGGAGTTCTGGGCACCTCACCCTGCTGAGCCTTCCCCACAGCCTGCCCATGTTCACCGTGCTGCGGAGGTTCTCCATCCTCTTCACCATGTTTGCCGAAGGAGTTCTGCTCAAGTGAGTTTCCTTGGGGCTTTGGGGCTCGAGGGTTGGGATCTGTTTTCTGGGCTGGGGGTTGTGGCTCCGAACAGGGCTGGAGGAGAGTGTGGGTGGGAGCAGGAGCCTGGTGCGGTTGCACGGGGCGGCAGCACGTTCCCAGCTCTGCTGTCTGTTTCCAGTGTGCCTACAGGGCTGGCACATGGGGGGTCCCATACTCTGCCCCTGCTTGCAGCAGCACGCTTTCACACGAGCTGTGCACAGTCTGGGGGGTGGAGGGCACGGCGCCCGTCCTGCTGCTGCCTCCCCAAAGGTGCTGGGGCTGGAGAGACCCAGAGCAACTCCCACCATGGACCCCTTGCTGCCGTGGGCAGGGTTGCAGAGCTCCCTAAATGCATGCATTGCATCACCGCTGCTCCCAGCTGCTTTCCCTCCTGCTGTGGGGGCTCTGTGTGTCTGTGGCTGACGAGGTGCCCTCGTTCCTCTCCTCCCAGGAAGAAGTTCTCCTGGGGCGTGCAGATGACGGTGTTTGCGATGATCATCGGCGCCTTCGTGGCTGCCAGGTGAGCTCCCCATTCCCTCACAAGTCGTGGCTTTGCTCAGTGCCTGTCTGAGCCCCGGTGCAGCCAGCAGAGCCGCCACGCGCTCAGTACAGCGCAGCATTTGGAGGCCTTGCAGTGAAGTCCTATCCGTGCGCTCTGAGCCATTCACGGCACGAAGGAGACAGCTGGGGCTCTTCTCTCCTTGGAAGGAGCTGCCAAGCTTCTCCTGGCACACTTATCCATGTGTCCCGGCGCAGAGGGTGAGCGGGGACCTTTTCCCCTCCAGACGTGCTCTGCAGGAGGAAGGAATGTTTTCCAGACTCCGGTCCCTCTCTGCGTGATTAACTTTTCCTGACAGCTCACCGCCAAGCAGGAGCTGGAATAAATCTCCCAGGCGCTGCGCTCAGCGTGGCCAGGAGCTCTCACTGTGTTTTCCTTCCCTCCCCAGCGCTGACTTGGCGTTCGACCTGGAAGGATATATTTTTATCCTCATTAATGATGCCTTAACAGCTGCAAACGGTGCCTACGTGAAGCAGAAGCTGGATTCCAAGGTAGGCTGCCCCTCCTCGTGCCGCTCAGTGGTGGCCCATGGCCTTGTCGCCTCCGCTGTGCCCACGGTCCCACCCAGTGCCACCGTGTCCCTTATTCTGTTGGCTCTCCTGGTCCCAAACTGCCATGCTGGTCCTTGAAGCCTCTCTGCGATGCTCTGCCTTTGGGAGAGAGAATGAGGGGCTCATGGGCAGCACACTGCCTCGCACAGAGCCCCTCAGGCAGACCTGGCAGATCACAGAGCGGTGTCTGGCTCATGCAGGGCGCTCTGATGCTTGGTCTCCTGGAGGCCCATTCAGCTCCCAGCGCCCAGCCCTCAGCAGTGACATGAATGAGGGTTTGTTCCTGCCTGGAGCCTGCTTACACACAGCTGTTTCCTATTTCTAGGAGCTGGGGAAATACGGCCTGCTCTACTACAATGCACTGTTCATGATCCTTCCCACCCTGACCATTGCCTACTTCACTGGAGATGCGCAGAAGGTAGGAGCCCTGCCCCGCAAGCACAGCCTGTGGTGACAGAGCACTGCCTGGAGGAGCACGTTACTGTTCTCATGCACTTCTCTGCAGCTCAGCCTTCTTGCACAGAGCAGCAAACGCTCCAGATGCGAAACCATGGAGTAGCTCCCTATCCCCAACCTGCACACAGTGCCACGTGGCAGCACGGAGGGCTTTGGGGCCACGCTTTGGGGTAGAGAGGGGAAACCGCCCGACAGAAAGTAACTGCAATGCTTGGCTTAAAATGCACAGATCTGCTGTGTTTGGGCATTTTTGTAATGCTGGAGGAATGGGGAAGTGTGAGAGCAATAAGTGAAACCAACTATTACTTAAAACAAAGAAGTTCAGTGTTATTAGTCTAAATGGGTTCCTGCTAAGGTCGTTCACTGCAGCAGAGCACACCTTGGGTTGCTTTGGAGCAGTGCTGTTGCCCTGGCATGGTTTGCTCTGCTGCAGCTCTGCGTGCCCATGCTGCTGTGTTACTCCTGCACTAATTAATGTCTGGCTCCACCTGGGGAGGGCTTAATGGTTCCCCTTTAGGAGCTTAGTGCCACGGGGCCGAGCCTGTGTGCCAGCCACTAAACTAACGGTTAGCGTGGAGCACTGAGCGGGGCTGTGCCTGGGGATAAAGCACTCCTTTATGGACAGGGGCACTGTGCAGCCTCTGTTCGGCTGCACAGAATCTCCTCTTACTGCTTTTTTTTCCCCCCCCCGAATAAACTTCTTTTCCCCGGCTGTGCTGCCGGTGCTGGGCACACAAAGCCACGCTGTTGGGGACCGTGCAGCCATGCACGCTGCAGCTGGGGTGTGGAGGCGCTCGGGGCTGCTGGGTGCCTGTACAGCCTCCTGCCCTGCTGCTGCACGTGGAGATGGGCTGCAGGCCTTCAGCAGCAGCAGCGGCGTAACGGCTTCTGCCCTGCGGAGAGGAGAAATGTGCGTGCTGACAGCTGCGAGCAGCTTTATGCTGTGCTGTGGGCGGTAATTAGGGAATCTCAGCAGCCACAAGGATTAAAAACAAAGCCTGCAGGGCAGAGGCAGCCCCTGAAGTGGGCAAAGCCCCTGTGGAGCACGGGAGGAGGCAGAGTGCAGCAGGGCCAAGCTGGGGACAAGGCGCTGCATGCTGTCACAGTGCATTGCAATGCTTAGGGGACACGATCACTCCATCCCTTTGTAGGGGCTGCTTTCGGTGCTGCTGTGAAGGGAAGGCTTCTGCCCCCATCTCCAAATCTTGGCGTGGCTGAGCCTGGGGGCACCTCTGGTCCCTCTGTCCCCAAGCCGGGCCTCCAGAGCTGTGCCCAGTCCCTCACCCAGGTCAGGTTGGGGATCCCCAAGGAGGTGACCTTACAGCCTCAGATCCCTGTGCCCCCACCGCATCCTGGTGCTGGGGCTGCTCTTCCTTGGTGAGGGTTCTGCACTTCTTGAACGGCACCAGGCTCCTGCCAGCCCCCCCAGCATGCCCACACCTCCCCATTGCTGCTGCAGTCCCTCTGCTGCTGGAGCTTGCATGCTGGCCCCAGGGTCCAGCAAGTGATGGAGGGCACCCATCTGTGCCTTGCGGTGCTGGGCCTTGCTGCGAGCTCTGGCCCAGCAGTGGGGGCTGTGCACATTGCAGACCCTTCTGAGGCAGAGGCTGCTGCTCCTTGCAGCTCTTGGAGTGCTGCAGGGAGAGCTGGGCAGGTCGGCATGGGGCTGAGGTGAAGGAGGGGAATGATGATGCATTACTGAACATCCCATGACACTCATGTTATATCTCTGCATGAACTCGAATCCAGCGGGATGAGGGCTGTGGTGCTCTGCAAGCCCATGTCAGGGATTTGGCTCTTGTCTTGCTGCTGTGTTCTGAGCCTCTATTTCTTGCAGGCAATGGAGTACCAGGGCTGGGCAGACATGCTGTTCATCGTGCAGTTCACACTGTCCTGCGTGATGGGGTAAGGCTGTGGGGCTGGGATGGTGGGGCTGTGGAGGGGGCATCTCTGTCTCTCCAATACTGTGTTCTGGGGGTCTGGGGTATTCTGGGTTGGGAAGAGGACTCTCTAGTCCTGCTGTCTTTCAGCAACGCTGGCCCTACGGTAGATGAACGTTGTTCCTGTGGTGGATGGGAGTGACTGGGTGTGGGTTAGGGTGAGGGCTGGGAGCTGAGCTGCGCTGCATCCCGGGGTCTGACCGCAGCCGTTCCTCCCGCAGGTTTATTTTGATGTACTCCACAGTTCTTTGCACTCAGTATAATTCTGCTCTTACAACTACAATAGTTGGCTGCATTAAGGTAAGCGGCGGTTCCGCTCTCGGGGCGAGCGTTGCAGTAATTAGTGCAGTAATTATTGCTCGTCGCACGCGTTAAGCAGCCGCTGGCGCGTGGGCTGGCGGAGCGCTGGGGCTGTGCCCAGCGGCGCTGTGCTTTCCAGTGCCACGTGGCTGCTGCCCTGTGAGTTGTGTGGCTGGGAGGCTGAACTTTCTCCAGTATCAGCCCATGGGAGTCCCTGCTCGGTGCTGCTGCCGTTCCAAGAAGCCCCTGGGGAAGGGGTGCTGGGCAGGGAGTGATGCTCAGCAGCACCGGGAGCTGAGTGCTGGGGCAGCTGTTGGTGTGCAGGGCTCACCCCGTGCTCGGGGCGCTGCCAGCTGCAGCGTGGAGAGCTGTGGGTTTGCACAGCTCTCGCTGCGTGGCGCTGACTTGGCTCGGCCTGGGCAAATGAAGGGCAGAACACCCAGAAATAACCAGGAGCTTCTGGGTCGCCTCGTCCCGTGGTGGAACAGGCTGGCTGCAGAAGTTGATGATGGGTGCTCCTGTGTGTTATGCTGGGTTTTCTGCCCTGTGTGAGCTGCCTAGCCAGCAGGGCTGGCCCTGCAACGAGGGGCCTGCAGTCCTGCCACCCCTATGGGCACCTGGGTCTGCTCAGCATCAGAATCCAGGCCGCCATTGAGCTGTATCTCCCAGTGGCTCTAAATTGGCCACCTGTAACCCAGGGTTACCAGCACTTGTGTATTTCAGACTTCCCTGCGCTGCTTTAAGAGCTGCAGTGCGTGGTTGCCATGTGAAAACTCGCATTCTTGTTCCTTTGCAGAATATTTTAATAACCTATATTGGGATGTTTTTTGGAGGAGACTATATTTTTACATGGATGAACTTCATTGGTCTAAATATCAGGTAAGGACATGGAGACTTTGAACTGGAAGAGGGTCGATTTAGACCAGATAGTAGGAAGAAATTCTTTACTGTGAGGGGCTGAGATGGAACAGCTGTCCAGAGAGGCTGTGGATGCCCCCTCCCTGGAGGTGTTCAAGGCCGGGCTGGATGGGGCTGTGAGCAACCTGGTCTAGAGCCTGTAGCAGGGGGTTGGAGCTAAATGATCTTAAAGGCTCCTTCCAACCCAAACTATTCTGTGATTCTTTATAGTGTGTCTTTTTGGGGGAGCAGCAGCTGGTGTGCCCAGGGCCTGGGGCAGAGCGGGGCTGTGGGGCTGCTGTGTGCTTCAGCTGCTGCTGCTTTAGGAAAGCAGAAAAAACACTGAAGAATAAAAAGGGGGGGGAAAACAGGTGGGATGTCTGTGCTGAAACATAGAAGAAAACTGCTTCCTGCACGGGGCGGAAGGGCTTCCTTTTTGTGTTCTGTGCTGGCGGGGCAGTGCTGCTGGCACAGGTCGTGGTGTTGGTTCCTTCCGATGCAGCTGCTCTGCAGGGTGCTGCTGCCCTGCGTTAGCTGTGCTGCAGCCGTGTGCTCCTGCGCTGACCTGATGTGCACAAGCACACCCTAAATATTGGCTTCGGAGTTGCATGTCTGAATCGTGTAATTAAGATAGCAGGAGAAATGGCTTTTACTTAACGTGGTGGCTCGGTGCAGCGTTTGGAAGAGTCCTTCTGCCCCAGGGTGTGTTTCTGTATTGGGGATCATCCCTTTGCCTCCTGTCCTGCAGCAGGCTGAGGATGCACGCCCTGCAGCAGCTCAGGAGCACATTTGGGGATGCATTAAACAAAGCAGGGACGTTCTCCCCCCCCGACACACGCTGTGGCTGTTTTGCAGTATTGCAGGAAGCCTGGTGTATTCCTACATCACCTTCACGGAGGAGCAGCTCAGCAAGCAGGCCGAGGCGGGCAGCAAGATGGATATTAAGGGCAAAAGCTCCGTGTGAGCACGGATTTGAGCTGCTGAATGGATGCTCTGCTGAGCCCAGCGCCGGCAGAACGCGGCGAGGAGTTGGGGTGTCTGCTGCAGAGTAATGGTGATGCTCTTTGATTTGCACAATCCAGATTGCTGCCTTCAAAAAATTACGGGAAAGGTGAATGACTGCACGTGTAAGCATTAATCTGATTAAGTCTGATTGACTGTGAGGGATTCCTGGCTGCTAAATGACACCGAGGTTTGGCTCGTGCCGGTGGTGCAAGGGACCGAACTGCAGGGGACTGCTCGGCACCTGGAAGTCGCACAGCACAGAGGTGGTGGCTGTGCCAGTCCTGCAGGCTGTCCTCGTGGGGCAGAGGCTGGTGCCCCCCGGCGCTGGCTGTCACCGTGTGCTGCTGCAGGCTGTTGTCTTTGCTTTAACAGAGCAGGGTTTTAATGCACTGAGCAGCGGGGACTGACTCCTAAAGGTTGTCTTCTATAGCACTTCTTTCTAGGTCTCTCCTTCGGCTGTCTTGTGTTTTTTAAACAAAACTTCTTTATAATTTCGGCAGAGCAGAATTTGGGAGAACCAGGGGAGGTTTTTGTACGCTTTGCTTTGTTCCTGGAGGAGATGCGCTCGCCCTGAGAGCGGCGTCAAGGCAGCCACGTGCTGCACAGCACCTCCTCTCTGGGGCTGCGTGCAGCTGCACAAAACCTGGCCGTGCTGCTGGCCCACGTGCTGCCCTGCTGTCCCCTGGCCGGGACGGGATAACAGCAGCTCCAGAGCAGAGCCCTGCATGGATGAAGGCTCAGGCTTTGCAGCAGCTGCAGGGCTTTGCTTTCCGGAGGGCGATGAGGGCGCAGCTCTGTGCAGAACCGAGCACTGGGACGGAGATCCTCGGTCCCTGCGGGTCCCTCTCCTCCACCCGCATCTGTAACGTTGCCGTGCTGAGGCGTTTGCAGTCAGGACGTCCGTTCTGCTGAGAGCTTTTCTTGCTTACTGTCGAATCTACTGGTTAGATTTCTTGTCCAAACAGTCGAAATATTTTTTAAAAGCTTATTTTGTTTGTAAATGTGCACACTGGGGTGCCAGGTCCGTATGGTGTTGCGTACACTGGGAAAGCAGAGTTCCTACCACAGTATTTTCTATGCTATTAATCTACTAAAATGTTTTTCTATACAGAATCTATTTACAAAATGACCAATTTAGTGATTAAAGGGTGACCTTATTTGAATGTACGGCGGGCTGTGTAGGTCAGTAACAATAGGGGGAGAAATAAAAGGATTTCATGTGCCTCAGTATTTTTGTACGGGCTTCCAATAAAGCAATGAACGTCGCCCTGCCTCGTGTGTGCTGCGTGGGCTGTGCGGGCTTCTCCCCAGCTGGAGGGCTGGAGGGCTGGAGCAGCTCTCCTATGGAGAAAGGTTGAGGGAACTAGGATTGTTCAGCTTGGAGAAGAGAAGGCTGCAGGGAGACCTCATTGTGGCCTTCCAGTACTTGAAGGGAGTGTATAAACAGGAGAGGGAATGGCTGTTTACAAGGGTGGATGGTGATAGGACAAGGGGGAATGGTTTTAAAGTGAGACAGGGGAGGTTTAGGTTGGATCTCAGGAGAAAGTTTTTCACTCAGAGGGTGGTGACGCACTGGAACAGGTTGCCCAAGGAGGCTGTGGATGCCCCATCCCTGCAGGCATTCAAGGCCAGGCTGGATGTGGCTCTGGGCAGCCTGGTCTGCTGGTTGGCGACCCTGCACACAGCAGGGGGCTGGAACCAGATGATCATTGCGGTCCTTTTCAACCCAGGCCGTCCTATGGCTCTGTGACAGGCCATGGCCCAGCCTGCAGCAGGAAGGCTCTGCCCACCGCTGGGCCGCAGCTCTGGTGGCACCGCGCAGGAACTGGGGATGCAGACAGTATGTTTACAAAAATATTTTAATAAGCTTTCTCAGAATTGCAGACAGGGAACAGGGTTAAGACGAGGGGAGGTACTAACAGTGCAAAAGTACTATGTGTGACAAAAGGTATCAAAACTAATTGTAAGTAAGTCTGCGTGGCTGTGCCCCGTGTTTGTGACACCGCTTCGACCCTTCGGCCGCCCCACGGAGCTCTGCTCAGCTGGAGTGGCTGCAGCTCAGGCTGTGGTGCTGCACGGCGGGCTGTGATCTGCGCTCTGTCCCATGCGGCTTGGAACCGAGTTCAGCTCCTCCTGGGCTCCGCCTGTGCTCAATGCTTTCTAAACAAAACCAGTGGCTGAACGCCTAGGATTGATGTAAATAGCCTTAGTAGTGCAACGACTTATCGAGTGACAGAGGCTGCGGGTTGAAGAAGGTGAACAAAGTATTGCATATAAAACACCAGCGTGAACAAAAGGTAAATCATAATTAAATATTCTTACAGTCTAGCTGAGCATTACGTACTTGTTGATTATGGAATGTCTCTTCTATCATCACCAGGAAAAGGTAAGGAAAAACAAAGCAACGTTCCTGAAAACAGGGTGCTGTATTTCACACACAAGCCTGAGACAATGTATGTACTTAGAAACTTACTTAGAAACTTTCCTATGAGTTTTTGGAAGTATTTCCAACTGACAAACAAAAATGTGTAACAATAAAATAGAAAATAGGGCTGTAGGAGGAAAGATGAGTCTGCAGCTCCCCAGGGCCCATCATCTCCATGGGAAGGCTGCGACGCTTTGGGTTTCTGTTACTGAAAGAGATCGCCAAACCAACAGCAACCTCTCTGGAAGCCAAGCCCTGCTGTGGGGCAGGCAGGAGCCATCCCCAGCTGATTGCAGGTGGGTGTCTGCTCCACATCACAGCAGCCTACAGCACTGTGCTGCCTGGCGTTGGCAGAGCTGGGCTCACCCAGAGCTGCAGCTCCTCCCTCACCACGCAGTCCGGGTGCAGGGGGCTGAGGAGCACGGCCCTGTGCAGGTGCTTTTCCAACCGCAGGCCCAGACGTTTAAAGCTGATATAGTGAAGACTCATAAACTTAAGGATGGTTTTAGTGAAAAGGAGTGCAGGAGGAGACAGGATTCTGAGTTACACAAACAAACCACTCTTCCTATGTTTGATGCAGCAGGATGTGCCGCTGCGGCTTGAAAAAAACAAACCAAACCTTGAGGCTTTGGTTCCTTTGTTTGAAGAGAAACAAACACTGATACTGAGGATGTTTCTGTGTCTCGATGTAACCCTACATCAACAACCTTAAGCTGGGGCTGGCGGGAAGGTGAGCATCACCCCGTGCCACGTGCAGTGGTGGAGCTCCTAGCACCAGCGCTCTGCTGTGCCACGCATTTACACGTGGCAGTGCTGCTCCCTCTGAACCATCCATCCCTGTGAGGTCCTCAGTGCTCACCCATCCCCTTCTCTCCTCTGCCGTGGAGGTGAGGCACACGCTGGAATAACTCCATTAATAATCTCATAGTGACCACGGCGTGGCTGACACGAAATTCATCCCAGCTCAAAATAAAAGGAGAAAATAATGTTTAAGGAAAGCAAAAGGAGGCGAGCAGGCGGGCGCCGTGCCCAACAAATCCTTCGCATCGCTGTCACAAAACAGGTGAGAAAAAGCACGTTCTTAAATGACTTGTAACCATTCCTGGTGATCGTGACGTACTGCTGTAGAGAACAACGCCCCAGCTGCTTTTCTAGGTCAGTTGGTTTGGTTTGGCTTCTTTTTTTTTGTGGTTGGTTTTTTCCTTTTTCTTAGAAAAGACTTCAGCAAAATAAAACGAGGCTGACATCAGACTCAGGATATCAGTTCTCTCATAAAAGTTTACCAACTGTACAAGCTAAGAAAATTATACAGGCTTTTGTTTTAAGAAAGGACAGTTTGATCCAGACGTTAAGTACTGTAAAAATCTTTCAAAGGCTACAAAGAAATCTGGAAAAATACAGAACGTATTTCTTTAGCCCAGATAAGAATATGGAAAGACATCATTGATGTCAACAATTTTACATAGACAAACCTGACCTGGTTTATTTACCTTTTAAAACTTCTCTATATAAAAATAGTTGTGCTCATAACTTTCAGGATTCGTGCGGGTTCCTTACCAAGCAGGTGCCACGTGCTGCTCTCTGCAGGGAGTCTCTGTGCCCGCTCTGTGCAGCTCTTGGGATCTGGGATTCGTTTGAACTTCCCCCAGCGATGGGAAATTGTAACCGGCCCCCGCTTTGCTCACCTGTGCAATGCTCAGATCAACTCGCACCCAACTTCCTGCTGGCTGGAAGCATTCTTACAGGAAATCACTGATTGGTTTCCCAAACGCTCCTAAGTGCCTCCGTGTTCCCAGAGCTGCAGCTGGCACCTCTCGGAACAGAATATTCTGCTGCTGCTTTTCAGCACGGACACAACCAAAGAAGCAGATCTGCGGAGCCGACCAGAAGCTATTAGAAAATCTCAGCAGTGTTTTATGGAACTGGATTCTGCAAGGCAACCCATCAACCCTGAAAATTTTAGACACCCAAGATTTACTCCAAGGAATAAAATCAGCTCCTATCATTCAGTCATCCAACGTTTCTAGCTCCTCCAGCTTCCCATGGGAGTTGGCTTCTTGGAAGAACTCTGAGGAACCAGGGCTCTCCTTACCATTGCTATTAATTCTTCTTCTTTTTAGAGGTCTTTCATTTTTTTCTTCAAAATCGTTTTCACTTCTTGAAGTTGAATGAGCAACTTTGGGGTCAAGGGAGAGACTCTCAGTTTCATACCCATTTGTATCCAGGTCTGTGTGAGGGGTTTTCTTGCCACCAGTAGGTCCGTTGACGTGCAGTCCTTCTGGTTTTGCTTCGTCCTTACTTGGGATCTCTCCCGGCCCGTTAGCAGACAGCCCTGTGGTAGAGACACGCCGTGAGAAAAAGAACAGAAGCAGAATAAATGCACAGAACAATAAAGCAGAAGCACACTGAACTGAGAAGTCAATACTGGGTTCATGTCCTCCGCCCTTAGAAGCAGCCAAGGCCATGTCCCAGAAGCCACCCCTGCTACAGCTGCAGTTCAACTCTGACCTCCTTTCTCTTCTTGCAACAGCTTTTACCCCGGATCCTTCACAATGCCTGACCCTCACTTTTAAGGTTCTTCTCCCTGATAAGAGATGATGCCCTGGCTCTTTTCCCACTCCTACCTCCCCTTTGCTATCCTACTCCAATCTGTGTTCGTGGGACAAGCAGTGTGCTTTGGATCTCCCGTGTGGAGCTCCTCCCCAGGGCGGCACTGATCACTTATCCCCAGTGTGTGAGCTCTGCTGTGGGCACTCACCGTTCTGGTTGCTGCTGCTGGTGGTGCTGTCCTCTCGCTCAGACTGGCTGGTGCTGCTGTTGGAGGCTGTGGGCGGAGGGGACGGAGCTCTGCTGGAGGCTGCACTTTCACTTTCATCTAGGAGGCGGTCCATGTAATCTCTACAGAAGAGAGAGAGCAAGTTCAGCACGTACAGAAAAATACAGTGTTGGGTGTGTGAGCGACAAGGAAGGAAGGAAGGCACCCTTCCTAACAGAATAATCAGAGAACGTACTGCGGTTTCACTGTAGTGGCCCGGCACGTAGCTCTACAGTGTTCACAGAAATTCTCGTATTAACAAGCAGGAAGAACAGATAACTGTAAGAAAGCTGGGGGAATGCACAGTGAAAAAAGCCCTGTGACAGGGTATGGTTTTGGCCAAACAATGTGTTTCAAGAATCCCATCTGAAATTTGTGACTAATGCCTTCGTGCAAAACATGTGTTTAAAGCAAAAAGATTCTCTCATGAGAATGTGGATGCCCCATCCCTGCAGGCATTCTAGGCCAGGCTGGATGTGGCTCTGGGCAGCCTGGTCTGCTGGTTGGCGACCCTGCACACAGCAGGGGGTTGGAACTGGATGAGCATTGTGGGCCTTTTCAACCCAGGCCATTCTGTGAGTCTATGATTCTTATTTGCAGAAACGTTACATTTGTGAAGCACTGAACCAAAAAACACAGTCCATGGAAGAGCAGTTCAATGCAAACTGCTGGCCTAACTCCCAACAAATGTATTTTGGGGATTACATGATACACACTGCTATGCTTTTCTTTGGCTTTTGTCCCACTGCAACCTGGGACTGTGGCGTCACCAGCCTGTCCCTCCATCTCAGAGTCAGAGCAGCACACAAGCACAATTTAGGCCTGGCAGGTAAAAGCACAGGAGAATGCTGCCCGTCTTACGTTACTCCGGGATGAAGGTTGTATTTCTTCTTTCCAAATCTTGTCTGTTGTGCAAAGAAATCGTAGCGCTCCGATTTCTTCCACATGTAATAGAACGCCACGCACTCCCCAACCGACCTCGTTCGTACCTAGGAGAGAGGTGCTGTGAGCTCCTGATGGCTCCATGGACCAAAAGGAAAAGAGCTACATTTAAAATCAGCACGCACCTTATTTGCCTGAATGACATGAAAATCCTTGCCATAGACTTTCAGCCCTTGTTCAAAGTTCCGACATTCTTCTTCTGTCCAAACAGATAATTCTTCTAAAGCAAGGAAATGCAATCATGAAAACGCTTACAGAAAAGCATATGGTCAGTAACAGAAAACTTAAGTGACAGAAAACACACGTGGCATTCAAGTCTATTACACCATCTGCAAACTAATGAGAACCACCTCCAGAAATCTGGCTTGCCGCTACAAAAAGGAAGATTCTTCCCTTCCAGCTGGGAGATGCTGGCTGGCTGAAGCAGCGTGTTGGCAGGGCCGTCACCAGCCAGCACCCTGCCAGCTGGGGACAGTGAGCAGGCAGGGGGAAGGAGGGCTCAGACAGCCGCTGCCCGCACAGCACCAGGGCTGCAGGGAGCACAGCACCCAGGAGTGCAGTGCCTACAGACCTGGGACAGTCCCTGCTACTCGGAAGAAGCTGTTGCTGTGATGAGTACAAAGACCAATAATAAAACAGCAAATGCTTCGGTCTCCAAAGGGAACTTCAAGACTGAGGTCTTCTTGGTGGCATACCTTCCCAATAAAAGGTGTAGACACCCATCCTCCTTTAGCTACAGCTAGGAATTATGTGATTTTACACATGTTTGTTCCACTGACTTTAATGACTGTAGAGCTCTAAGAACAAGGGATGGAATGCTGAAGAAATGCACAGTGTAGTTGCTAAGAAGTCATTTTACATTTTAACTCGTTATTAAAGTGACAAATACAAATATCAAGTGTAATTAACAGCTAATTTACTCGCTCTCTTTGGGGACGTACTTGCTTATACTACAGCTGCTAATTTCATTCTCTCAGAGAACCCAAAGAGATTCACTGAAGGCTGCACTTGAATGAACACTGATTCGTCATGCTTGCATGCAGTCACACTGTAACAGAGCAGCTGTGTGTGCAGCACCCACGCAGCAAAAGGGGCTGGAGCAGTGTGTGGGCTCACCTCTGGCTGCCTTCACATTAAACCTCAGCCTTCGTAAAGATTCCTCAGTATCAAAATTGCACTTAACCAGCTCATACAGCGCCTGCAAGGACGAAAAGACAGACGTTTAATATTCTGAATAACACTGATGCCATGCTGTGCCACAGGAACATCCTTCAGAAATCACTAAGACTTACTTCAAAAAAGGTGAAAAATGAGCTTTGTGAAGGGCCGTATTACAGTTTAACACAGCACAACGACCATTTCCTGCTGAAACCTGCATAGCTCTTAACTACACAACCAAGCATGTACTCAAGTGAAGTATTTCAACATTTCCACCCATTGCACACTTTTCTAAAATTGATTTTTTTTAAAGAAAATTCACGAAGCTGTAACTTCAACTCCAATTGAAAGAAGTCACTTTTGCACAGTTACTTACACACAGAACTGTGCTGATGCCTGAGGTTAAGTCAAAGTTAGCAGTTCAAAATTTGTTGAGAAGAAAAAACCATCATATTTCTATTTCCAAAAGGAACAAACAAGCTGTTTCAAGCCCAATTTTAATTGTTGGGATTAAAATAAAATACAGGGACAGTTCATTCTGTGATACTAAACTATATACCTGCTCGTTGTCCTTAATATGCGACCCCTCAGGGATGGCATCCAGGCCCTTCTCATCACCTGTGCGCCGTGACGCCTCGTTTAGGAACTCAATCACTTTATCTTCTGGTAAGACATCAGGATTCCACAACAGCTGGTCGTCGTTCTCATACACTGAAGTAAGCAGAGGAAAAAGAGAAGCAAGCTGAAACAGCAATATGGAAGCTCATTCTCTCCTGTAAAGCTAGCACTGATGGAACCTCGGAGCGTCAGCATCAATCCACACCTCATGGCAGGTGAAAGACCAGCTCACACACATGATTCTGTAACACACTGCACCTTACACTGCCTTTCGATCTCTAGGGCTCATGCACGAAACTCCACGAGCTCCACCTGTATGTCCTCCTGTCACACTCTACTTAATCACCAGGCAGCAGAACCAGAGCCCAGAACTCCCCACCCTGCACTTCTTCTATTGAAGCAGTGCAACTTTGCAGATGGCAGCAAGGTAAACTATTTCAGAAGAGAAACAAAGCTTTCTGAAAGCACATCTTTCAATTCTGTTGGTTGAAATTCTCTAGTAGCAGCTGCTGGTCCTGCAGGCACAGCCCATCAGCTTCATGCAGCACACTCGGCTCATCCTTCCTCAGAAGAGCATGTCAGAGCAGTCAGAAAGCAAGGTGGCTCATCTTAAGTGCTAGAACTGCTGTGCATTTGTTTACGGGGGGGATCCGAGAGGACTAGACTTCTTAGAGAACGAGAAGGATATGTGCATGAAATTGCTAAGCATGCAGTCCCAGATATTTAGTTTTCAACTCCTTAACTAAGTTGCATTCATATTCCAGTTGGAGTCCTGGCAAAAAGATTTAAAACACAGGAAAGGAAAAGAAGTGGCAATAGATAACAAACCCTGCTGGTACACGGAACTACAGCAGCCCCAGAACACTGGTGAAAATTTAACTTTCCTCCTCACCACTTCCAGCCCATGACACAGGTTTGCATCCTGCACAGAGCCGTGCGCAAGGCTATGAGAAGCTGTTTTACGTAGGTTAGTGCAATGCATAAAGCAGCTCTTTTTTTTATTGCTGGAGGCCAGAAGCCATCCAGAGCTGAGTAAACACGAGAGAGAGCAGGTGACCAACCCATAAAGCATAATTTGCCACATCCCAGGTAAATACGTAACTCCAACTCTATTTTTAGACAGTAGCAAGAAAGCACGCAAGGAGCAACTTCCTCACAGCCACAAAGTCACGTTTAATGTATCTGTGTTTTCTAATGTACTGTTTTCCCTTTTTCATAGAAGCTCCTGACTTCTCACTTGGTTTTAAACTGCCTTCTTTTCAGTCTCTCTGGCCACCAAGCCCAGGGCTGGGGCAGCCCCAGTGTCGGCCTGTTCTTGGCCAAGACCAGGAGTGACCACGTTTCCAGTTTCTGGCTGGGCCAGGCTGCAGCACAGCTACAGCAGCCTGGCACCTGGAGCAAGACAACTGTCACCACTTACTTGAGTATGTTCTCAGGCTCTGAGGCTGCACTGAGTTTTCTGCTGGTTAGTTTAAAACTAACATATAAAGGTTGCAGTCTCAACCTGCAGTGTGAACAAATCCTTGGTAATGGGTTGAGCGAGCAGGGAAATTCCTGCTTTTAAGCTCAAGCTGGGTTTGTGTGCGTCTGCCTTTCCTTGCTTCATTGTATTGACAGCACACTGCCAAAGGCTCTGCTTGTAAGAGGAAAAGAGCTCCTGGAAAACACTCAAATGGTAGAACAAGAAGTTCTTTAGTGCTGACCAAAGAGTTGTAAGATGTGAAAACAAAGCTGCTGGCACCATTTCACCTCTTAACAGGTGAATCCAGCAGCATCATTTCTTTACTATCCATTTCACATTAACAGAACTAACCAGGTGAAGAGGAAAAGCTTGGCTCAACTACTGGGTTAGAATGCAAGGACTCAATAGGACAGCAATATCACCTTTCTTTTCCCCTTCCAAGTCTCAGGCTCTGGTGTTGAAGCACATGATGAGCTACAGTTTGAGATGATGGTTCTGTGCTTCATTTGAAAGAGCTGTTACATTCCGCAAGGCACGTGATGTGAGTCCAACAGATCTGTTACTTTTCCCCACTAGAAAATGAACTGACACACAGTGACAGTAGCAACAGTGCCGAGTCTCACCTTTCTCATTCTCTTTGTATCTGCATATGCCAGCTGGAATTTCAGCTTGAAACATAGAGCCCACCATGATTTCCTGTTTTGAAATAACAGACACAAAAAGTTAAGCAACCACAGCCTTGCAGTTTTTTGTTAGCAAGTGAAAATATGTCTGTATCATCCTTTGTCTCTTACAGCTTTCATCACCCAAGATCTAAAGCAAATCTGTAAGTAAGCATTATAGAGAAATGCATTTTTCACTTTCTGGGGAGGTCTTTAACGTTATTACTACAAAAACACTCACATTTGTTGAGAAAAAAAGGGAGAAGAGTTATGAGATCTATAGATCAAAGTTACTCGGTAGCAGCTGAGCTCGTTATTCACAGAACATGGAGTTTGATAACCGACCTTAATATTTACCTTTTTCCAGTCTTCGGAGGGAATGTAATCTTCATCTTCTTCAGACTCCTCTTCTATTTCGCTGTCTAGGAGAAACGAGCCAACATGTACACACAGCCATGCTGGGCAGTGCTGGGGCTGCAGCCAGCCCCCCGGAGTGCCGTGGGCTGAGGGGTGGACACAGGCAGTGCTGCAGCCCCGCTCTGCCTCCCCACCACCTTATCTCACGCCGCAGAAGCACGGAAGGCAGGCCGGCTGGCACTGCTAAATGCTCCAGCAGTGACTGCCTTAAAAACGACCCACCCAATGTTTGTGTTTAGAACGGCTGGAGATACACAGCAGGCTAGGAAAAGTGAAGGCACAAATGAATACATCCATCAGTTTTAGTCCTTCCTAATAAGCCTGTTTTCCCTCACTCAGCTGTGAAGCAGTTGAGACGATCCACATTTACTACACAGTTACACCCTGAAAGTATTCTTGCATGCACATTCAGCATCCACTTGTGGATTTCAACCCCATTTTCGATGAGCTCCCCGCTCTGTTGCTGCCGTTCTCTCCCCCTTACAGCAGCTGCTGTAAAGGGTAAACTACTGCTGTGGTTTAAGGTGAACTACAGCACAACACCCAAGAAATTCACAAGCGTGCTTCTGTCAGCCTCACTGGGATTTAGTAGGCTTGGATGTTCTGCTCAGAGATGTACAGCAGTGCTTCAAACAGATTACTTAGGATAAGGGCTGACAACAATTTTAGGCCCAATGATAAAATGATAAGGGGTAGGTGCCATTCACAACACAATGAAAGCAACCACAACCTGATTCATATACAGCAAGTGAGAGCATCAGCACTACAATGATTGACACATTGAGTTATATTTTATACATAGCTGAACGCTGTAGAAACTCCAAAGCAATACATGCGTGTTATCCTAAAGTCTACAAATAAGAGCTCATTTAAGATATTTGCAACCCTCTGCATAGCTACATGCTGAGGTTCCTTGGTGGCTTTGGATTAAAATAATGCAGTCCCGAGCGAGAGTGGGCAGCCAGAGCTCCAACACGAAGGTAATGCCACATGGAGCAGGCAGGTGCTGCTGACCCCCTGCTGAATGCTGCCATCACGCAGCATAGCAGCATACAGGCTATGGATTCCATAGAGGAGTATTTGTTAGATCACATTCCTCACTGTACACATCAGTCTCCGAAACGGTTTACTGCACCTGGACTCTGCATGCAAGGATCTCTTCCTGAAGGGCACACCTGTACAAGCCAGTATGGGGTGTCATGGAACAAAAGGAGTTAATGCTGTTTGAGATGCTTTTTCAAAACATTTTTCCGCTCCCTTTAAGAAGAGAGTTTCTGCTCTTTCAGAGAATGCCTCATCTGGGGAGAAGCTGTAGCGTTCAGCTAACAATGGGAACTTCTGGTTGCCTACTGAGTGTAATGGTAATCAAAACCAGTGCAAAGAGAACAAACAGGAGTCCACAGGTAGCTGGATGCATACTTCAGAAACAGAATACTGGTTAATTAACTAAGCTGTCTGTAAGCAGGGATCATCGTTTGGGGTGGCTGTGCTCAGTGCTAAGCTGTACGTACTTGTATCGAAATATTTACATCGACGAGGGCGAATCAACTCCTGTGGATCTTGAGAAGCAACTGATGGTGCTGGGTCGTCATTAGATGACTGTGTCTCATCTTCCTGACCTGATGAATCCTTTATGGTCTCCTCCTGAAATACAAAGAAGCAAAGAGGAGCTCAGCTATACCCTGTGTGTGAGAAACGCTATGTGGGCAATACTTTTTCCAGAACTGTCAGCATATCAAACCAAATACCTGTTATCCATCTGACTTGAAGTGGCTGTTGTAGCGGGTGTGGTCTGTCCACACCGAGCCATAACAAACACGTAAGCACGTCGTGTTCCTTACTGACCACGATTTTAAGCAGATCAGATTTAGCACTCGGATTCTGACACCCAGATCAGAAGCACGAAGCGCAGCTGAATGCCCTGCCTAGCTTTACAACGAGTCAAGCAAATCCTTGTGGTTTTCATTTCACTTCATTTTACATTTTACTTCAGTCTTCAAAGCCCTCCCTTGTGATTCTTCAGCACAAAGATACTTTTCTCAATCAAACAGAAACTGTACGTTCCACAAAAATCAATGTCAGCAGTGTGGTTCCACCCAACAGGAACCGGCCAGCTCGACACGTGTGTTTGTGCATCCAGCCACCAGAAAGAACCTGTTTCTTTATTGGAAAAGAAGTCCCAACATCAACGGCAATTATTATAATTAGTGACAAATAAGATGGTAATGGTTAAAAAATACATTAGCTTTCTATGGTGTGTGTTGCCCGGGTCGTGTCTGGGTTTTATGACTGTTGTAAGCACTCCTACTTGCTGGCTCTGACACAGGCACAGGGCACGGCACATGTTTACGTGTACCTTTAACAGCACCACAGTGTAATCACATGTGCAGCTTAAAGCAGCTTAAAAATAGCAAACAGCTAAGTGCAGTATAGCTAAATAAGCTGTAGAAAGACGTGCACTCGCAGAGAAAGCCTGAATGATTTATAAAACAATTCCACCCCCACAGATGGATTTTACTGCCTCTCTGCTAAAAGCATGCGAGTAATTCTAGAGCACTCATTCTTGCAGCCCAAGGCACAACACCCTGACAGGCTGGCCAGCTCTCTTTGTGCCCAATCCTCCTTACCACCTTTGTTCCAGAACTACCCAAGCTGGGGCAAAGCAACTCAACACAGGCTTGCCGTCCAAATGCAGGCACAGAGCTGCAATCAGGCCGAGCTGCGGGCTGGGCTCTGCTTACCCCACCAGCCCGCTGCTGCATGAACGTGTTCTCTTCTGCAGCATGCTGCAAAGTGTCCCCCTGCAGGGGAACAGACATCACTCCTCTCGCTGCTAACGTCTGAGCAATGACAGGCACAGGGAAGTCCTGCACCTCAGAGAAAAGACGGGCGGCACCTGAAACCAACTGGTAACAGGACTGGAGCACTACAGAGGAGGCTGGCAGAGCACAGAAGATGGCAGTTTTGTCAGGAAGTAATTAAGAAGCAAAGGCATAAGAAGGAAGTGGGGCTCTGGGAACACTGCTGTGCACAACAAAATCCAACGCTTCTGTGTCTTACTTTAATTTTGCATATTCCTGTTATGTAAGTTCCTCCCCATCTCCAGCTTCTTGAAGCCCTCCTAATGCAATACAAGTATCTCATTTCTCCCTTTTGAGCCACTCAACCTGTACAAACAGCAATCTTTCACAGCACTTTTGGAATCACGCATGTCATTCCTCACCTTTCTGTCTCATTCCAGACATTCTAAAATGGGTAAGATATCAAAGAAGAAAATGTATTCATTTTAAATCCAGATTAGGTAATTCAACTTCCATTAATGCCTGTGGGTTTCGTTGTTACTGACAGTACAAAGGTTTCCATATTTTAATGGAATTCAGGAAGCAACTCAGAACAGCACCAGTAACGGAGAAGCTATAGCTGTGCCCGTGACAAGATGGGATTATTACAAGTACATATGACATACGTAAGTAGAAAAGACCCTTCCATAATCAGATAATTTGTTTTAAGAGCACACAGGACAGGATTCTAAAGACTCTAAGTTCAAAACTTTACATTCTGTGAAGGTATTTGAAGCATTAGATTTAATTAACAATTTAAATGCAAGCAGGATAATTACCAGCAGGCTGAAAAAAATATCATTGAAAATGCTGAAGTCAGAAGACTTGCAGTAACCTCCAATACTCACAGATGCATCTTTTAATTCAACTCCACGCTGCACTGTTCGGTTTCAGTAGATCAGCTTTCATCTCGAACCAGGCATTCAGCCACAACTACAAAGGGACTTTCAGGCACTTAAAATTCCAGTTTTTAAACCAGGCAGCATTTGTGAAGGACAGCACAATCCCGTCTGACACGATGCTGTATGTATACACGCACTCTAATTTGCCTCAGCAGGAGTTTGGCGTGATACGGATTAAATGCAGAGCAATTAAGAGAAATTTAGAAGGGTAATTAAAAATAACTGTTAGACTTCAGTACACAGAGCATCTGAAATCAGCTGTACAATGATTTACTTCCGCTGCGATCTGGCACTTTGAATGCTTGTCTACCTAAGAACAGCTGCATGAAAATCAGTTGTAAACTGGCGTGAACACTTACTTTGTTTTCACCACTGCAGCCGCTGTTGTCATCGTTATCAACATCATCATCATCTTCTCCCTCCTCCTCTTCCTCTTCCTCATCTTCATCATCATCATCTTCTTGGAGTGGAATGGTGCCATCATAGCCATAAAGGCTAAGCAGCTCCTGGATTGGCATATCGCTTTCCTGATAAACATCCAAACAAAGCTGGAGATGTAACCAGAACACTTCACGTCCCACATCTGCTCTACAGCCTAAAGGTGTGCTTTTTAAACACAACACAACAAAAGCAGATAACTGATGACCAGGTATACTCAGAATAGCTTCTCTAAAGTGAACAGACAGCCAGAAGTTTGGGCTCTAGGAAAAATGTGCGGCCTTTTACGCAACAGAATATTTTATTTCCTAATCCTTTATGAGCTTACAGTGGAACTCTTGCATCACAAACTCTCAGCGGGGCCACAAAGTCCATTAAAAAGGCACCAGGGCTGTATGCCCCATCGCCCTTCTTGGTGTTTGACCAAAACACAGCAGTGTCACGTGGCAGTTACATCTGGTTATACAGCTACGATCCTGGGATGAATCCACGCCTAAGAAATGACAAGGCACGCATTTATCACAGGACTGAAATACGGGTGTCACCCATTTCAGCATCAGATGAAGATTGCCACCGGCTCCTAGGAGGAGCCTGATGTCTAACCAGCCACACAACAGGGCGCCCACATGCGCTGTGTGCTCTGGCAAACATGCAGCCTGCAGTCTGCTCCGTGCCCAGCTCTGAGGCGACCTCGAGACACAGTGTGGCAGAGATGGACAGAACCATGGAAAGGCTCGTGTCGGAAGGGACCCCGAGGATCACTGAGTTGCAACCTCTGCCACAGGCAGGGCCACCAACCTCCTGATCTGCTACCAGACCAGGCTGCCCAGGGCCCCATCCAGCCTGGCCTTGAACACCTCCGAGATTATTTGAATGTATTATTCTGGCAGTCAAGTATGACCCGTGGTCTCCACATCACAAACTTTTCAGTACGTATACAGAGCAAACCGGAGTACAAATTAATATAAATATTGCATTTGCTGCCCAAAAACTACTGAAAAAATGTGTAGTATTTTGTGCTTATTAAAAAAAAAACAACAGAGAAAATGTGAGTCAGCAGAACCTGCAGTGCAGGGCTTGAACATAGAGTTAAACCTTTGTCTGGGGAATTGCACCGTCGGGACAGTGCCACAGTCCTACAACCTTAGCTGACACAAAACAGCACAACAGATGCACCTCGCCGTGTCTGTACCTCTCCCCAGAGGAGAAATACAAAATGAGATTGAGGGGTTGGATGGGGGTAATGGATGACCTCATCTTCAGGGTCAGCTGACATCCAGGCGAAGACAGCACCGCTCACAGATACGTGCTTATTTCCTCATTTAAAGCCAGAAAGTGTTTAATGTTGTTGTCTACAAAAGCAAACACACTTGGGAAGCACATCTACTGAACTATGCACTCCTTTAAAAATCTTTACATGTAGCATTCTGGCCTGTTCTGAAGAGATACTTCAGAAGATACAGACCTCAAGTTCAGTGGCTCCCAAACTGTTATCGATTGCATCCGTTTTATTAACACTAATTATTAATTGCCGGGTCCGCAAATGAGTTACTTCAGTACTTTCAATCCCTCAGGATCCTGCCTTTAGGGGCACGATATGGCATCCCTGGAGGATTCTCTAAGAGCGTTCTCAGATCAGCTCCCTCACGAGACCCAATCCCTTGTTCATCACTCAGAGGTGCGCACGGCTGCTCCAAGCGCCGCGTCTCAGGATGCAATGCAAGCCCTGGCTGACGATCAGATCTTTAGTTGCCTGCTGGCCCCACACTTCTGCCACTGAACTCCTGTCCTAAGGGCTTCATTTATCTACACATCAGTACCTTTTACAAAAGGCAAGCGTAGTCAGTTGTGCCGTGTAAAAGCAGCAGTAACACAGGGGTTACCTGCACTCCTTGTCTATGCATTTTGTGCTACTTTAAAGTGCTAAGCCTTTCAGCCACTTACTGGCCCGGCCTCCAGTTCAGCTATATACACAGACGTGGAGCACGTGGCACTTGATCTCCTCATTCTCCCTCTTAATTTCTTGTATTTTATGCAGTGAACTCTCAGAAGTGAGGAATTCCTGTTTTACACATGTGGACAACACGGCAGGACTGTGACCATAATGAAAACCTTACAGTACAGCTGTCATAGAAACCCAAATTAATGTCCTCCAGCACATTTCTGAGAGCAAAACTTGCTCCTCATCACCCTCCTGTCTGAAGGTACAGATCCAGAATTAGAAAGAACTTTACTATGGGTTGTAGATAGGTGTGAATTATGCAACTGGTGGATTATTATGTTACAGGAAAGTCGTGCTGTATTTAGAAGCTTTTTCCTAGGTAGAGCCTTGAAATAGTCCTTGGCAGTTCAAAAAGCTCTGAGTGCCAGCATCTCTCGAAGATGCAACACTTCTGGTACCACAGTGTGAGTTCTGTGTTGTTTCGGGACACTGCAGAAACAGAGGTTAAAAAAAGTAACATGGATGATCAATGGCACAGAAATTTCTCATGTGGAAGATGTTCAGTAACAAGCAGTGGGTTATAAATCATGTGTCTGGAGTAGAGGCCAGTGAGGAGGAGCGGTGCAGCAGAGAATGCATCATAAGGAGGAGCACAGAGAAGAGTGACAGAAACAACTACGCTCTTCTAAATGAAGAGCTCAGGGGCAACCAGTGAAACGAGCACAAAACACACCTGATGAAAACCAAACATGTATGAGCTGTGCAACACTGCCACACACGTGGACACGAATTTACAGAGGTTAAAAATCAAATGGACAAATCCATGGAAGGGGAAAAAAAAACAGAGGCATTATAGGGAGACAGCATCTGTTGCCTGAGCTGTACCCTGGCAGAGGCTGGAAGAGTATTTGGGAGAAACTCTGTGTGCCTCCACATGTGGGTCTCTCATTTAAAGAGACCAGGATGCTGCCGTACAACAGTAAGGAAACCCAGGAGCCCTCCTGAGAAGTGGGACCCAGAGGGAGAGGAGGAAAGTGCCTCTCTGCAGCGTGCTGGGGCCTGGCCATGCACTGCTGCCAGGACAGTGCAAGCAGGACTCTGGTCAGATCTGTTCCTAGGGACAAAGCAGGATTAGGGAGCTTCAAACGATGAGTAGAAAAGATTCTCATCCTCAGAGGAATGTGTAGTTTTCCTGGCACTCAGGAGTTAAACCAGTGAGGTGTTTCTGTACAACTGGACTGCCATCTCATCTCCGAAGGAGCTGAGCAAGGAAATCTGGCACGTTCACAGCCTGGAGAAATCTGAAGTAATACATGTAAGTGTCTGGGGAAAGGAAAAGACAGGATAGCACTTGTCTTGCCAGTAGTGTTGAGATTTAGGCTGTCTATCATCCGCACCTAAGAAAAGGCATGACTGAAGAATGAAAAGAGGACAAGAAAGGAGAGAGAAGCAAGCCTCGATGCGTGGCCTGCCCATCCCACAAGCAGAAACACAGCATGATCCCGCTGGCGTGAAAGCATCTGAAAGGCAGTAAGAGCTCTACCTGCAACACCCCACAAAGGGCTGACGTTCCTGTGCCAGCCTGGGAAGGTGTCCTCCAGAGAAGAGCAGCACAGGGAGCTCAGTCGCAATGCCAGTTGCTGTCCTGTCACAGACACGTGCAGAAACCAAAAGCCTGCAGTGCCCACAGCCAGGACGTGAGGGAATGCTCTGACTGCTGACGTACACTTACAAACAAAGCAGTGTGATGTGGTGGTAGGATTACCCAGCCAGATGTTGGCTCCTCACAAATTATGAGGAAAAACACACATTTTGAACTTAAAAAGAATATGATACTTGTGCAGCTCCATTTCCCACTTAATCTAAATATTTAATTTGCGTGCAGTTTATTTATCTTTATGTTTACCGTTTAATATCAAACGTGGAATCACCAGAAAGAAATCATCATTTACATCCAAAATGCAGAATAAACATACTCTATTAATGTAATGCCATCCTGGTAAGATCACTTATGCTAAACAGGATTTGCACATCAAACAGGAATTTAAAAACCATTAACGATCTATTCCGGCAGCCTTTTCAGCCAGGGAGGTCACAGACAGTACCTACACTACTTTGCATTGATAATGAGCCCGGCCTGTAGTTTAAGAACACGATTCCTGGCTGAGAAGTAATTTAAAGCAGTACGTAAGTGACAGCATAACCTCAAAACGCCAAATAAATCTTACAATTACTTCTTCAGACACAGACTGTACAGTGAGTTTATCTCTACTATCAGTATGTGGGAGTTCCGAGCCGAGCTCTGCTGACAACTTTTTGCACCGAGCCAATCAGTTTATCTACACCTCTGTTTTCTCCACCTTAAAAAAGGAAGGTTCTCCTATCTTCCCCACTGCAGGATTATACCAACAGAGCAGCGAAAGGAATGTACAGTTACCAGATCTTCTAAAGTCAACATCTACACGCACTCATCAAGTGCAAACGTTCTAGCAAGCAGCGCGGCTGGAGGACATGAGTTCAGGCGGAGCGCACTTTGCCTCCTATCAGCTCTAAAAAGCAAATCACATCCCAGCACATTAATGCAAAAAGAAACTAAGCAAGCCCAGCGTTATGCTTTATGGAGTATTTATGTAGCAGTTCCCTCCTCCCAACTTTTGGGAACTGCATATTTAGCTCAGCCCCTTTTCCCCATCTCTGTTATTCGCCTATTAGTGTTTTAGGGGCGGTTTGGTTTGTTTTAATCCCAAATCTTAGGGAAAAAAACCTGCACGTGTTCTGTTTAAGACTGTGGGCCGTGGTTATGTTTTATGACTACTTAATGCTACCTACCCTGTTAAGATCCTCTATTTCAGAATTGAAGTTTCTTTCTCCTTCCATCATTTCCTCCTCTTCTAATGTCCGTTCATCATCAAAGTCATGCACCAGCATATCAGCTGATGGATCAAATTCATGGTCATCAGATGTTGCTGAACCTCCTGATGGAAAACATTTTAAAGAGTTTTTTTTAGTTAGAGTTTAGGTTTTTTTAATGTATTTTTATTTGGTGACGCTTGAATACTCAAATTAGATGGAGAAATTAAAGTATCTTCAGAATCCCTCGCCCGTTTCCCTAGGGAAGGGCAGCAGCACTGCTCAGAGGGCAGCGGAAGCCAACCTTTGGGTGCTCGTGGAAGAAAGAATGGGGAGAGCACTGAGCAGCCACAGCTCTGCACGTCGGGTCCCTACTTAAACATCTGTAAAATGTTCTGGGTTTGAAGATTTATTCCCTACATAGTCATAGATGTGTTTGCACCAGCAGTTCTACTGGGGGTAGTCACACTCCAAATATAAACTCGGGATGGTTGTTTCCTTGATACCTTGCAAGCTTTCCTGTTTACAGCTACAAAGACGACCCGACCGCTCTTCCAAAATGTAAACCTCAAATAAGCTTCACAATTCTATGCATTCTATTCCTGATGCCAAACTCTCAGCTATTCTTCCCCACGTGTTTTCCTATTCAGTTCTGTGCAGAACAACGTGGTTACGTTTTGTGACAATGAAAAATGGATGAAGGAATGGTTTGGCAAACGCAGCATTGGGTGCAGTTCAGCAATACCTGAGCGCTCATTCTAGCCCTGCTCATGTTTTTCCATCGTCTCCATGAACTTATATTCCATTTTGCAAGGATTGAGGATGGTACCACTCCTATGGGCACGAGAGGGAGGGCTAGGGCTAGCTCTGGTTTGTACTTGGGGGCGTGCAAGCGATTGAGGGTTTCTCCTAAAGAAGTAAGAGCTCCAGAGGCAACAGCAGTCCAGCTGAAGTCATTACTGGAAAGCTGTTCCACCAGAAGGACGCCCAAATCCTCTGCAATAAATATCACTAACTAGAGCAGTACCAAGCTATAAAAAAATAGGGATTCATAGTTTATGTTTCAGCTGATTACCAAACACCAGGAACTCTGGGACACCGAAGGATCAGAAAATAGCCAGTTTTAAAGGCAGAAGGCATGAATCTCCTCATTCCTAGCAACCCTAGAGGGAAAAAATACTGCATTCCTCACTGCTTTTGTGTATAAAACCACGCAGCAATGGTGTTACCTCATGACTGAGGGCACACAGTGCCTTTGACTCCATGCTTACTCTGAACCCATCAGCCCACAGCCTCAGGTTACAACTGGAAAAGGCCCCCAGGGAGTTCTGGCAGTATGAGCTCTTCCCCACAAGTTCAGGAAACATCAGAAATTCTTACCTGGACTTGAAGACTCAACAGAAGGCTAAAAGAAAAAAGAAAACACAGGGAATTACTTTTTCAGTGTTGAATATGTACAAACTTAAGTCACGAGGTGAGATTTGAGCAGCTCCACCCTGATCTATCCCTCTGTGCTAAAGCCCCTTCTCCACAGCCCGGCTCCCCATACAGCAGATGACAGTGACAGCGGAAACGTGACGTATAACAAATTATTCTTCACGTTTGGAAAGGCAAGCAATGAATCATTTTCCATGTTTGAAGCTGCGTGTCAGACAACACAAGAATCCCCTTTACATTTCAATTAAACGCACCCTTTGAAAAGGTAAGCACAAGCCACACTGAGAATTCCTCATAGCACAAGCAGAAAAAAGCCATTTAACCCCTAACACAACCGTGAGCAAAGAGCAGCAGCAATTGCTCTGCAAGCCTGACTTTGTTCCCAAGTATGACCATAACAAACCGATGCTCATCCCTGACTGCAAAACAAGCACAAGTTCTGAAACACAGGAAAACACTCACTTTCACAACGACCTTCATGTACAGCCATCCTTAGGCTCCCACGTGTGGTAACCCTACATTTATCACCAGAACACACGTCCTTCTGCCACAGAATCCTGCTGTCCCCTGCTCGTAGCTTTGCCAATCCTTACCCTCCTGGGCTCAGATTTGCATGTCAGACACGCAAACCTCGTTTGGTTTGAAAATACAAGCAAATGGTTCAGGACACACCGACTGGAGTGGTTTTGCAAAGCCAGAAAGACTGACTTCTGGCTCCACTGTACCCCCCTCTCCGCTGCCTTTTGGAAACTGAGATTCTGCTTGGGATCGAGGATGTTGTTATTATCTTACATAATGCACAGTGCTGTCTTCAGGGAAAACTGTCTGCATTTGGCCAAGAAACAATTTGGAAAACTTTGATCTGTGCATTCATGATACACACTTGTACATACACATGATTCTCTGTCTGGACTGCAGTCCTGCTAGAAGTGCAACGAGATTATCTTAGGGAAACATCCAGTGCATGGCATTACTAGCACAGGCTGAGCAGCCACTGGGTACCAAAATCAGCCCGCAGTGACCAGCTCCTCTCTGGTACGTGCCGTTTGTCTGGTGAAGCTGCACACCCAGGGGATGGCAGTACTGCTGCCCCAAAACCACCCACCTGAACCCCAAGCTGCCCCCAGACAAGGGCAGGAAAGCAGAAGTGGCCTGGAAATATAAGAAGGGAAAAAGCCTATCTTGTGACTTACGATGAAACAATATTCCAGAAGTGCCTCTGCCCTCACAGAACAGAGCTGGATTTAGCCTCCTAGAAAATCCACTCGAAGGGATAAACCATGTTACTTAGTAAGTAATAAATTCTGCAAATGGCATCTAAAAACTGATCTTTCTGCCCAGCTATTAGAATGAGTCATTCTTAGAAGGCTCTTACACAAGCTAACACTCCTGAAGACAAAATAAAACCTCCGTCCAACATTCAAGCCATATGTATTAATGGCCAGTATCCTTACCTAGAACTAATCTCTGGCTAAGGAGAAATAATGCTCTGCTCTCCTCCCCAGCTGGCTGCTGATGGGCCTTCAGCTGGGAGAGGGTGTGGGCACTTGTAGGGGGCTAGCAGCAGGGCAGGGCTCCCAAGGGAAGTACAGCACTTACTCACTGTGAGTTTGGGATGGCAGAAGTTCAAGCAAACAGACTGCAGCATGGTGAGGTGGCTGAAGCACTGCCCTGAAGGGCAAGAGCCCCAGCAGCACTGCCAGGCTTTTGGCCACCGAGAACTTGCCACCACCCTGCAGCACCTGCATGCTTTACCTACGTGTGCAGGTGCGTACGGATTTACACGACTTGTATGCACATTTTATATGCCTATATGTATGTATATATAAGAAGCTGGAACAAGCTGGAGCTTGTTGTTTCAATCATGAGAAAGGAGAGCTCAGGGGAATCCTACCCATGTGCACAGACACCTGACAGGAGGGCGTGCAGAAGACAAAGCCAGCCTCCTCCCAGCGGCACCCAATGGCAGGACAAGTCAATGGGCACTAACTGAAATACAGCAAAAAAAATCTTTTCCCTGTCTTTTAAGAGTGATGAGACGCGGGCACACATTGCCCAGAGGCTGTGCAGCCTGCACCCTGGAGATGCCCACACCCTGACCAAGTACAGCCCTGGGCATCCAGCTCTTGCGGACCCGGCTTTGCCTCCAGCAGCCCCTGCCTGCCCCCACAATCCTGCAGCTAAAAATGCTCCACTATGTATTGCAATGGGGCTTACCGTAATGAAATCCTTCTGTGATGAGAGTGGACACGAAACCGTAGCAAGACAAAAAGGCATCTAATAAAAGTCAAGCCAGCTTTAAGAAACAAAGTTCCATTTTCTGACATAGTGTGGCGATAGCTCAGGAAAGCCTCCAGCCTTCCCAGCAGGCTGAAACACCCCCAGTGCAATCACCTGCACAGCTTCCAAAGCACTGCTGAAACACTGCAGCGCCTCTGGAGCTCAGAACAGCCCCACGCCTTTTCAACAACACCAAAACATACATCCAGTGCAACCCTCGTCTGGGAACAGGAACACCAAAATAGAAGATCTGCAGAAGTCTGACGAACCCCACAGCATCGCATTCACCTCAGACTGCCCTGCAGGATGGACACCTCCCCGGGAAGGTTCTAGTTCATTTTGGCTACAAATTTCATGGGCAAATGTTAGGAGAGCAGCCTCTGAGTCTCTATTCCTTTCTGCTAAGCTTTGCCTACCAGATCTGCTCAGTCTGTCCCAGTTTGTGGATTATCATCTCTGCATTTCATACATTCTACTGCGAGTGATGCACTCTCTATCATTTCCTGCCTTCTATTTCTAGCCAGATGCAGTTTCACGTTACATCTCTTTTATATTACTGGCCAGCTGCTGCCAAAAGTAGTAGTCTGACCTCTTCCCACCACTCCCTGTGCCTCTGCCACTTGTGTCACCAGGTCCAGCAGTCAGAAAGTCACAGCATGTGCCGCTTCAGCAAACCAATCTCAGAGAAAACCAGCACTGATTTTCCAACCTATGTGTGAGCCAAACTCTCACTGCGGGCCTCTGCAATTGTGGACATGCTGCAAAGCTGGAAGCTGGGCTCCAGGAGGAGAGGATGGGTGGAGGGAGACCAGGAGCGCCCCTTTCCATCTGTTAACACTACACCTAAGGTGAAAGAGCACCCTCTGATTAAAGAGCTGTTCCAAGACAACGAATGCAATTCTTGACCGCTCAGCCCTCATTTCCTTGCCTCCGAGCAGTCGTGACTGTGGCCAGGGCACAACAGATGGCTTCGAGGGCATTTGCTTATGAAAATTTCCTGGCAGTAGGTAAAGATCATATGGCTGCACTGGTATCACTGCATCCCAAGTCCTAAGCCACGGTACGTCAGTATAACAGCAGTCCCTGTGAAAGAAGGATAGCACTGTATGCTTCAGTGGCTTCTCCTTCTCTGGTGCAGCAACTCACAGAGAAGCACAAAGCACTTTTTTGCCTCCAGGGCATTCACAAAGAACTGCTACTTAAAAAAGAAAACAGGCCAGTAGAGAGAAACTATGGGATTCTGACAACATATGGGTGACACACAAACCAGTCCACGCATAGCACCAGCAAAAAAGGTAACAGCAAACGTGCGTGGGTTCACATGAATGAACGAGTATTCGTGGTGAGTCCTGCTGCACGGTCACATGAGCCGAGCACATCTGCTCGTGCTCCAGCTGAGCCACTTGAAGGAAACACTAATTCTGAGAGATGAAGAAAATGCACCTCCTGGTAAAGGTAAAAGACGTGAAACAAAACACCAGGCCCGAGGGGCACTAGAAGAATCTGTGACTGCTTTTATTGCATGTGTATTCTTAGGAATCTGAGGACAGACATGTGGACTAGGTGCTCTCAGAGGGTGAATAACACTTACAGCAACAACTGAGCCAAAGAAGTCATGTCAAATGCATTCACCAGTGTAGGGCTACAAGGAATGGGAGCGAAGCTGGCCGCTCTCTTGCAGACATCTTTGGACTGGCCAGCAATGAACCCGAGAGAGCTACCACAGATCAAACACACCCCGTGGGTCTGCAGCTCGTTACTCTGACAACCAGCACTCCCCGGGCTTTGGGATGCCTGTGTTGCTATGATCCGCGATAGAAGTTAAGTGGCAGAAATAAAACTGAGCTGACATCACGATAGATTTATTTAGTGCAGAAAGGTGTTTGCATTTCTGGTTTTGCACAGCTTATTTTTAAACCCACTACTTCAGAAGTTGCAGCATTGCTTTGATTCCACTCCTGCACGCTGGCAGAGATCTTCGTGCCTCATTCCATGGCTTCACAGACTGGAACGTGGTGCTCCAAAAGCAAAAGCTGTTGGAGTAATGCACAGTCTTCTCCTTACATTCCTGCTACTGCCTACAAAGGAGCACCTGAAGAGCACCGAAAGGACTCTACACAATTTCACTTCTATCTACAATACTGCTGTTGTAATTAACACCTTCCATGCTGCTTAATATAATTGATACATAATGAAACATCTCAACACTCAGTATCTAGCCCCTTCCAGACAATGGCAAATAGATGTTCCATTCAAATGTACTCAGTTATGTTTAAGAGCTCTCTAAACGTTAACTGAAATATTTAAAAGCTAAAATTAAGTTTACATTGATGGGAATAAACATGACAAATTGTCAAGTAGATGCCCAGGTCCTTTCAACCATAGGACAGGGAAAGACTGAAGTCAATTTCTAGGTGACAGTGGGCTGCTTTAACTACACCTGAGGCGCTGGAAACTTCAGTATCAACTGGGAGCTGAACCTTAAAACATAGCAGTGTTCCCTGTTAGATAACACAAGAAATGAAGCACGAGCAGCTGGTGGAGTACACGTAATTACTCAGCAGACACGTATGTGCCTTCAACATCACTAAAGCTACATTTCCCTAAGCAGACTAATTAAAAGTAAATTGCTAATCTGAAATGAGTAATAGGCACTCCATTCTTAACATCACCAGCATTTATTCTCCAAACACAGGTAAACAGTTGCATGGATAATATTTAAAGACTGCACAGAAAACTGAAGTTCTGAATCCTCATGGTTTAGACAGCAACTTGGTGGTACGTCTTACTGCTCAAATCATCTCACAGCATCAGCTACAAAGCCTGGGAGACCCATGCAGAAGCTGTGAGGTCTTGGCTGCCGTGTTGGCTGCTATGTGAAGAGCTCTCTGGAAGCTAAGCCAATCATGGAACCATAGAATGGCCTGGGTTGAAAAGGCCCACAGTGCTCATCCAGTTCCAACCCCCTGCTGTGTGCAGGGTCGCCAACCAGCAGACCAGGCTGCCCAGAGCCACATCCAGCCTGGCCTTGAATGCCTGCAGGGATGGGGCATCCACAGCCTCCTTGGGCAACCTGTTCCAGTGCGTCACCACCCTCTGGGTGAAAAACTCCCTCCTAAGATCCAACCTAAACCTCCCCTGTCTCAGTTTAAAACCATTCCCCCTTGTCCTATCACAATCCACCCTCATAAACAGCCGTTCCCCTCCTGTTTATACGCTCCCTTCAAGTACTGGAAGGCCACAATGAGGTCTCCCCACAGCCTTCTCTTCTCCAAGCTGAAGAAGCCCAGTTCCCTCAACCTTTCCTCATAGGAGAGCTGCTCCAGCCCTCTATCATCTTAGTGGCCTCCTCTGGACCCCCCTCCAAGAGCTCCACATCCTTCCTGCGCTGGGGGCCCCAGGCCTGGATGCAGCACTGCAGGTGAGGCCTCACAAGAGCTGAGCAGAGGGGGACAACCACCTCCAAGCGACGGCCTGGAGACAATGACAAGTTCAAATGGCAAAGAACAACCCTTTCTCACGAGTTGGGTCCCTTTGCAGAAATAGGCATCTCAGTGGAAGGCTTACAGTTCCATCCTGTCCCTCTCTACCTGTGCATCAAAAGAACCTGTGCACATGCAAACGGCTCATCTTGTCTTCACCTCAGGAATAAAACAGTAATGTATTGAACAGAAGGAAAAACACCCAACCCTGCTGCCCCTCATCTCATGGTTTTACATGTAAATATTTCTACAGCCAAAGCCATAACGATACCCAAGCCCTTCCGCACATGAAATGGAAGCCTTTATACACACGAGGAATTGGGTTTTGTTTTCAATTTGGCTGCTAAATGACAAAGTTCTTGCATTGCCTGAACATGAGATGAATTGCAGCGTTTCAGTTCAGACTGCACACAGGTAGCCCTGCACCTGGGACTACCTTAGCAAAGGTCCCCTGACCTGGCTGCTCCCTTCCAAGTCTTGGCCCCATTTAGAGGCAATAAAGATGACCTTTCCTTCAAGACCAGCCAAGCACCGGATATGGTTTGTTTCTGTTTGTTGGTACTTCATTAAAAAAACATCAAGAAAACCACAGTTTTTCTGGAGAAACAGAATAATATAAACATGAGCAATATTTCTTAAGCAGAAAGAGAACTCAGCTGTGCTGCTAACAAAAGCGAGAGCTGTTACTTAAAAATATATGAATTCATAAAGCAGTGATTGAAGAGGAACACAGAAGGCTGAAAGGTGTCAGCTGACGATGCTCCCTGAGGTGACAGAGCTTCCTCCAGCCAGCTATCTGCCTCAGCCTTCTGTCAAACGTTATCACACCGCAGCAGAAGCAAAGCAAAGATGCAACCGGAGTGAATCTGTACTAACAGGCGAGTTCCAGAGCTACGCCATCGTGCTTCCCTCCTGCCACAGCTGCCTGCAGCAAGAGGAAGCAGCACCTTACAGATGCACCTTGAGACTGTCAGGGCACTGCTGATCACCCCAAGATCTCCTAGAGGGGCTAATTGCCCTGCCAGCCTGAGCACCCACAGGTGAGCACAGCACAGACCTCTGTGAGAAGCAGCAAAGAGCAGATCATAGAATCACGGAATGGCCTGGGTTGAAAAGGACCACAATGCTCATCAGTTCCAACCCCCTGCTATGTGCAGGGTCGCCAGCCAGCAGACCAGGCTGCCCAGAGCCACATCCAGCCTGGCCTTGAATGCCTGCAGGGATGGGGCATCCACAGCCTCCTTGGGCAACCTGTTCCAGTGCGTCACCACCCTCTGGGTGAAAAACTCCCTCCTAAGATCCAACCTAAACCTCCCCTGTCTCAGTTTAAGACCATTTTCCTATGTTTTTCATGGCTCTGAGCCAAAAGGAGAGAGCAGCTTTAGGGTGGTGAAAGCAGGTCCCATCTGATGGCCCACGACCGTGCTGCTGGATCAGCTGCTGAGCTCGCACACACACCGTATGCTCGCAGTGAGCTGGGTGCTGTAAGGCTGTAGCAGGAGAACAGCAGGCAGAGAGAGCTGCAGCCAGAGGGAACAACAGGACACCACGCTCACTGCAGCTCCAGCAGATCTTCCCTCCTCAAGGAGTACCACAAAGCACGAGCACAGCAGCTGCTCAGAACACCGTCCCCACCTTATCTAAAGCGCACGCTTTCCATTGGCCCTAACAACCTATTACTCACGTCCATTACGGAGCACAGCAGCAGCCTCGACTTGCTGCAATACCCTGAAACTTCTCACGAAGAGAAACTGGAAGCCCACGGAGCCATCACATCCTGCAGTAGCATTTCAGAGAAACCAGACACCACCGCAGGCCGAGCTCCGCAAGAAAACAAGTTTGTGCACAATTTGTGACATGAATGGATTAACACTGAAATATTAATGCAGACTGGGGCTGCAGGCCAGGGAAAAGCACAAAACGAAACCAAATTCTCAACAATTCCACTATTTACCTAAAATCCCTACGTTGCATTAGAAAGAACTCAAGCAGGAAACCCGCAAGCAGCAGCATTCTATCACACATGCACCAAAATCCACAGAATTCTTCCATTATGACAGGAAAAAAACCACTCTCCTTCAATTCTAGAAATGAAGAACACTAAATGCTATTGTTTTCTCTTCAATAGCTTGTAAGAAAAGCAGAGGGAACACAACCAGTGAGTGTAACCAACTGCTTGGGGACAACAGGCTGCCCAGGGATGCTGGAACGGAGCCCTCATGTGTGCTCTGGGCTCAGATACCTCTGTGAGTTACCCTGCCAAAGCTGCTCCGAAGGAAGACACACAGACAGCATCAGTCTAATCTACACGTGTAATGAGAGCGAACAAAGCACTGCTCACCAGGATGGATTGATGCGAATCGTCAATTTTAATCAGCAGGAAACCTCACTTTAAGCTGCTTTGACCTTATTTTGTATCCAAGCGTCACTCAAAAGCTCTGTCCCAACTGCCAGAACACCTCGACTTGGAAGCACATCAGCAATCACGTTAACTTCACTGCTGCTTCCTCCAGGGGAGGCTGCACTCACTCACCCATATTATTTTAAAGCAGTACTATAGCATAATAAAAGCAGAAAGCTTAAGGATGTGAAAAAATGTTATTAGGAATGGTTATTAGAACAGATATTTGTTAAGCACTGTTTCTGCACTTGTCTCGAGATAGGAAAACTAGAATTCTGATTGACAAAGGAGTTTAAAACTCTTCGACTGAAAGAAGAACAGCAACCAGGAGAAAAATCCTGCCAGATACGACAGGTTTAAAGAGGGGTTATTAAAGCACTTCCACACAACGTTAATAAACTGATTTGCTGACCAAAAGCAGCCAAACTTCCAGAAACACAAACAACACCAAAGTGCATTCAAAGAAGTCACCAGGACTTAGTTCAAGTGTGCACTGGTTCTGGAAGAGAGCTGGTCCTGCTCCTCTCCTACAAAGCTCCTGCTTCTTCCCATCCTTGGCCAACACCCTCGGAAGCCCATTCAAGCTGTTAACCCCCCAGAAACAGCAAAGGTTAAGCTCTTTATTCCAGCAGTCAGCAAGCAGGACCATCTCACCGCAGGGCAAGGAACACCACGAGCTGCTGCAAAGGGTGCCAACAGGACTGCATTTTCCGGCACAAGGGAGCATCCAGAACTGCCCAGGACAAGCACACTGCCCAAGGAGAAGCTGAACCAGCCTCATGGCTTGTCATTTTTGGAAGGAGGAAGACACTACTCCCCTTGCTGATCCCCACGCCTGGTTCTGCCATCCCAGCTCCAGAGGCCCCTGGATCTCTGCATTAGCTGATGCCACCGGCTGCCCTACAGGAAGCATTTCATTCCTCCTCAGCTACAAGCTGAGCCAGCCCACAGCACAGGTCAGGGAGCACCCATCTATGCAGAAGCAGCAGGAGAGCACAGCCGTCCCCTCCTGGCAGCTGCTTGACAGCCCAGCTGCTGTCCATCCTCTCCCACCCACACGTGGAAACCCAAACAAAGCTGTGCCAGCCTGGCTCAGGGATTTGCACCCCCCAGCCCATCCCTGATCAAACACGAGCATCCTCGTCCCTGTACTGGCCTGGTACTTCTCTTACTCTCCAGTGATTTAGGGAAAAAAAAACAAAAAAATGCCTCAAACCAAGAAGGCCCTCTGCATTTACCCCAGTCGTGCTGTAGCAACCTGACTGGTGCAAGCTATTACAGAGCACAACAACAAAAAAGCAGGAGCTCAGCACTCCTGGAAGTCATAGCAGGTATGTAGCTTTGTAACTTGCCATCAGACAGCCTGACCCACCTCCTTGAGTTTCTGCAATCAGAAGATCTCGTTCTCACGTTTTATTCATACATTACAACGGATAAACAAACGACAACAAAGAGGATTTCAATGTCTATTGAGAGGAGAAGATCATGCTTTTAAGTCAAAATCTTCTCCTCTCAATAGACATTAAAATTCTTATAGTAGGGAAAAAAATACGTCTCAGCGTTCACTCCACCACAAAGACTAAATAAGCTGCTTAAAGCACAGTTCTGTAATGTACACAGAGCCTGAGCTGATCTTAAGTGAGAGATGCTTTCTTTCCGACTACGCCTTGAACCATCTTCTAACATTTGGGAGCACTGGCACTCAAACCCACCACATGAGCACGCTTTGAAGTGGAACGAAACCCTAAAACGGGCTATTAATCCCAAACCTAAACCCTGTACAATATACACTCAAACTATTTTTTCCCCTCTGTTCTGTCCTGCATTCAACTCAATACATCTCTACAAAAGTGAAACGGGATTTTTTGTTAATTCAGTTTCACTTTCTGGGCTCACTGACTCACTAAGCAGGCTCAGAGCTCCTGTCTGAAGAACTTCCCCGTCAATTTCAAGAAGCTCCATCCTTATTACTGTTATCGTGCAGCTCCTCCAGGCACAGCTATGCTAAGGAGACTTCATCCCACCCCCTGCAGAAGTCACGAGCTGCTCTAGGAGCCATCATATTCAACACACTGCTCCTAGCTGAAATCACAGAGAGTTTTTTATTCCTAGCTTTGATCGGTTTCCATATCTAGAAGGCAGTGCAGGCGTAAAGCTGTTTGAACAAAGAGTTCAGTGGATGCAAACAAATGTCAGCCAAGCCCGTGTTGCTGCTGCTGCCTCTGAGCTCGTCCCACAGGTGGATCGAGGCTTCCAGAGCCTCTCTGTGCTGCTCCTGCCCCATACTCAGAGATAAAGCAGCCCTGATGCAACAAAGAACTCATCGGAGCTTTTCTTCAAAATGCTGAGGGGGGAAAATATATCCTCCTCCTTTCTTAGTGAAATATCAAAGCCAACGAGTAACAAAAGCCTTTCCCTTTGGAACAACATCCATAAAGTGAAAAAAACAATGCCCGTCTGCCCTCCATACCCCATGGCTTTATTGCTCTCTGCAGCACACATCCCCTACAACTCTCAGCCCCGTTCCTGCTGCAACGTCAATAGAAGTACGTGACTGTACCAAATAGGAAGTAGCGCAGCTCTGACTGTGGCTCCCAGCAACATGGCGAGCCTCGGCTCTCACAGAACAGAGCTCTGGGGGTATTTCACAATAACACTGGGCTACATTAACAAAACTTATCAGCAGCTGGCAAAACTTGCGACCAAACCCTTGAACTGTGCGTCGCCCCAGTCCCCGTCTCTGGCTTCATGGAGACAGGAGTTCAGCAGCCACATTGTTTCAGGGCTCAGACCTGGGGTTCTCTGCCTCTCAAGATACAGAAGAGAAACAACTCTATTAACTTGTAAAGTCAGCTTACACTGTTACATTTAGTAACAATAGCAGGAGGTAACGCTACATTATAGCCGAAAAAATAGGACCAAATAAGAATTCACATACGTTCAGAAATTTCAAGGGAACAGGGAAGAATCATCACATACAGGATATTTTAACACAGGTTCCTCTCCCCCGCAAGCGTAGCTGGAAGAAATGCCCATCCTGGGAAGAATCTGTTTATAGCATACCTTCCAAGTACGCATTTCTAATTTGTTTGTCAACACTATTCAAGCAGCAAATTACCTTAAAATTGGGATCTTAGGATAATTCGAAGGAAACTTGACAGGACATCAACTCAGCTATCCTAACTCACCTCCTGGGACACCAAAGCGCTGCTCTTCCCAGTCCCACCGCGATGGACAAACCTGCACACCAGTCACCCGCACGGACCCCACGAAGGGCTCCGGAAGCCTTCTGCCATTCCCTGCGCTTTCCCCACAGCCCTCCTTCCCCCTCCAGAGAAAGGACCCCCCCCTCGAAAGGGGCAACAGCCCCCCCTTTGTCCTGATGGCTCCAAAACGATAATTTACGAAAACAAATGCCCCTTCCATCCTCTCAATGGTGCTGCGCGCGATGCCCAGGTGAAAAGATTTTCTGTGCGCTGGGACAGGCGGGGATCCCCCCGCCGCGCTGCTCTGCTCCCCCCCCCGGCCCGGCTCCGACCCCCCCGGGACAGCCTAACGCGGGCGGTGACCGCCTCCCAGGGCGGCCCCGGGGCGGGAGGCGCCGCTCGCTCCCAGCTCCCCCCTCCCCGCCGCCGAGGTGGGCCGGGCCGCGCGGGGCTCGGCTGCGGG
>JACDJE010000269.1:21333-49016 GCA_016647715.1 Pavo muticus
TTTTTTTCCCCAAATAAAACAGATGAACAAGAGGCAGCAGAAAACTGTACAATTAGAGGCAGCAATGTAGGAATGAATGTGGTAGAAATATGTATGGCTTAGTGGGCACAGTACCCTGCTTGAAGAAATCATCACATATAATTTGATACAAATAGCAATATCTACTGCAGAGAGGCTGACGAGTGAACTGCATGTGCCTTCATGGAGAAAATTACTTCTGATTGAGGCCACTTGGCAGCGCAGTGTGGGGAAATCTGAACGGCAGCTCCCTAATTTGTAGCAGATTTGCTGATACTCAAGCACATATTTTTTTTAGGACTATTAATGTGTTAAACACCTACAAAAATCTTTCTTAAATAATCACACAGATGTAAACATATACTTATGAATGCAGAAAGATAGCCAGCTATGTGGCAATCTTTACACAACAGAAACAGATGCTACCTCGACACTTAGAAGGATGAGCCACATTTAGGAAAAACAAAACAATACAAGAAACAACACTGTAAGCATTTTAATAACAGGGAAAAATGTGAGAACGGAGCACCAAAAAAGAGCTTACATTCATCTAACAAAAGAATGTTTTGCTACAATAATAATTCCTCTGAAGACAAATTTGAGCTTCAGACCAGCTGAGGATGTTAGTCCTCACACAGCAGTGCAGAACTTCAGTTTTATGGCACTCTAACCCTAACAAAATAATTGAAATTCAATAGCACTAAACTAGGGAAGTTCTGTAATCATTTCTCATACTTGAATTCATCAAAATTCTCTGTAAATGAAACCACTTAAACGCATGCTCAAATTAAGCACATGCTTTCCTATTCAGTGCTTTGTGCTTAAAATGCTTGTACCCTACTGTGGGAAAATTTCATTGGAGTAATTATCTCATGAAAATGTTAAGTGGTTAGCTTCCTTCCCACCTACTAGAATTCTCCTTTGTTCCCAGAGCAGCAACACAAATCAGTGCTCTTAACAAATTAAGAATGCTTCAGAAAGCCTTCAATACTTGACAGTGAGTGGCTGGGGAGAGGTTAATGAGGGTAATTAGTAGTAGTAGCATTAAATAATAACAACTCTGATAAATCAGAGAGGCTTGAAATTCACTGGATCAACATCATGCATTTTGCATGTTCTGTGCAATCCATCCAGTATTTCCTTGGAAAACATGCTGCCACACGCAGATTATTCTCAGCTTACTGTAACACCCAGGTATGCAGGGCTCTATCACTACAAACAGAGGGCAAAGCTGCAGAACAATCAATCCATTTGTTTCCTCTTTCTACAAGAACATTTTCTCCCAAATGCAAACAGTGACATAAGAAAACGATAAGGCAAACACTTCATATTGATTCGTATCCTGAAGACAAGTAAGGATCATTTAAAAAAATCAGTCAGGAACACTGAGAATAAATAAAGAGGGTTCCATTTATTCCATTTTAAGTATGGCAGCAAGACTGACATTTCACTGAAGTTCAGATTTCCATACAGGGCTTCTTAGCTTCATCTTCAGGCTTTAGTTAACTCAATAGAGTTGTCTTCTACCACTGTACTTTCAGAACACCCTAGAGACAAGTTTAACATCAACCTGAACAACCCCAACAGCAACAGAAACAATCCAACAGCTTCTTTCCAGGAAGAAATTTTTACAAGCCACTACCCAAAATGTCCTCCCAAGCTCCTCCCTGGGAAGCTGCCTTTCTCTTGCATTTGACAGAATTCTTTTAGTGTACAGGCTCAAATATTTCAGACACATGGTGAAGACATGGACCAATAAAATAAGGGAGAGGAATATGTGGTGATGCAGTCATAGCACACTTTCAATAGGACTGCAAGATACATTCAGTCGCAGAAATTTTCAGAAGGAGAAACCAGTGGGAGGTACAGAGATGAACTGTAGAAATGGATGCACACAACAATTCTCTGGATAACATAATAGAAGACAATAAAATGATAATAAAAGTTTTCCTGCTGAACTAGTTGCCCCCTTCCTGCCCCAACTACATGACTCCATGATAGTCCACTCGCAGCTTTCAGTTGACAGCATTTCCCATTTTCGTTGTAAAAATTACCGCCTCTCCCTTCTTCCCTGTGAGAACTGAAAATATTTTCCTTATGTAATTTCAGGAAAATTGAGAGAAAGGGCCAAGAGAGGTGTCTAAACACACTTCTGTTCAATGTTACATGGCAGTACCTCAACTTGACAAACTGACTGCTGCAGGAATAGTTTAAAATACAATCACGCTGTTGGCAGTAGATGACTGAAGAGCAAACTGGCAAATCAGTTTAGAAAAAAAATGTAAATATACTTCTTAAGAAAGCAGATACTTGTCAAACCACTCCCACCTTTAAATAAATGCTTCTCTCTTTACTGAGTTTTCTATTTAACTTAACTAAGTTATGTTGGTAATTCATGTCACATTTTTTGAGCCATCCTCAAGAGAGGTACCACTACCTGTGCACGATGAACCTCTCCAGTCTGTTATGTAAATTGGCTGAACTTCAAAAGTTTTTTCCAGATTGGAAGATTGCACCAATTTGTGAGCTGTTCATTACATTTTAATTGTGGCATCCCAGCAGAATGAACCATTTCTCACCTTCAGACTGGTAGAAACTTTATGAGCATGATTTAACGATGGATTTAATAGAAAAAGGAATGGAAAAGAGCTGCTCTTTGGACAGTATAAATCCACATCGACCTGATGTAATTGAGCTTAACAGCAAGAATAAAGTATATTTCTGTGGTCAAAAAAAAAAAAAAAGGAGTTTTTTTTTTTTTAAATGTGCAAGTTCTTGCTGCAGCCACTCACTTTTAACATAAGTTGCATCAGGGGATCTGGTAAGAAGGAAACATTTTTATTAATTTTCCCCTTATCTATAAGAAGAATGCTGATATTTTTTTTTTTTCATTTACATTCCTTGCCTGCAGGTAGCAGACCAAGAAAATCATATAGTAGAAATTTTTCCTTTTGATTAATTTCTTTCCATGTGTTATGTTATTTCTTATATATAATTGATTTCAGGTTTTGCTCGTAGCTGTACATCTTTTTTATATCTGCACCTACTGCCTTCCTTCAATCAAGAAAGTTGAAGGAAATTACCTGAATTTTGTTAAGTTTATTAAAAAAAGAGCTCTGTGAATATTTAAATTGAGTTTTGAAATGCTAATACAAGAAAGATATTAGAGAATTTTAATAGTAGGTTCAATTTGACCCACAGACTATTGTAGAAAGGGTCAAATTTTATTCAAATTATTTCTTTACAGCAAAAAATATGAACCCTTTGATTTTATAAAAGTAGATTAATATTCTTCACTGCTCGGTCTTTTGGCACTTCAGTGCATGACAGCATTAACTGTGCTTGTGTATAAACTTTTCAAAGACCTTTAAATGTTCCAGTAATTTGGAACTTCACTTTCATTTATGCTCATCTTTTTTTCTCTTAGCATTATCCAAGAGGCCACAACAAAACTGACAAGTGCCTATAGTCAGTCTGCTCTTTAGAGCTATAGCAGAACATTTGCAATCAATAAAAGGGAAAGGCTGAAATAGTGACCATACAAAACATGTTTACAGAGATATCATTTCAAAAAATTGTATGCACATGCACTATGAATGCCAACATTTCAATTCCATAGGAAAAAAAAAAAAAAAACCTTGTGCATGGAAAATACACTATAAGATTCCTGCAATTAAATGACAGACCTGAGTTTCCATGCTTGGGCTCATGCTGAAACACAGGGGCATTTACTATCTAGAGTTGTGTTTTTTTTTTTCTGTTCAGGGATTTTTTTGCAAGCTTTGTTTGGCTCATAGGAGCCAGGAAAGAGATACTCATCCTGGAGACGAACCCTGAAGGTTTATCAATTTACATCAAAATAGGCAGAGAGGGAATATGAAGAAACAGTAAGTGGTACGTACTTTTGTTACACAAAATGTAATACAGGCAGAGCTAACCATATGATCACACTAATTTACCAAATGAAGAGTATCATGTTTTGCCAAAGAACTGAAATTGTTTTGCAATACGAGTGTTATGAAAGACACTTAAAGAACCTTCCCCTCTTCAAACATTCCCACTTGCAAGCATCAAAGTGTTGCCTTACTATAGAACAGTCAAGGTAGGTATTTTTCCAGGTACGTCTCTAAATTACATATGAAATACCTTTTTGTTCAAAATTAAATGCAGACAGTGATGGCACAGAAGACTTAATAGCTGTAGTTTCATTCTGGAACTTCAACTGCTAGGAATAATGGCCAGTGGAATATGTAATAGCAGCTTCACATGGGCAATGTGACCTCAAAGCTGGTAGCAGCAAGGGTACTGATCCCACGTAACTATACTGAAAGAAAACCTGCAAAGTGTGTTTCAGTAAAGAATGAACTGGAAGGCTATTTGGGTCTTCTAGAATTAGCAACAACGTTCTGTCTTCTGGAAAAAAAAAAAAAAACTGACAAAAATTTCATCTTGGGAAGTTTGGTGTGTTTTTTTATTGTTTTGCTTTTAGTATTAATTATGTATTCACATAATTTGGAAAAGTAACATAAATAATATATTTGGTTTCGCTCTCAGGAAAATTCAGTAACTGAAATATTGAGAAGAAAAGAGCAGGGGAACAGCCTTTTGCATCATTAAGTACCCTTTGTGCAGTCACTGATTCTGGTTTAGCCACTATTTTCCTTTCTAAATATATACGTAAAACAGCCAATTAGGTTCAAAACTATGCATGTTTCACAACATCTACACATGCAGGTACTGCATCTCTCTGCAAGTGATGGGCCTCTGTCTCACACATTTTTTATAAGCTTTGTGGAGGATTCCCTGCAGACTTTTTATGCCCTTGGGAAGCCAGATCTTTGCTTCCAGCGATCCCTCACCTAAGGCAGATCCACAGCCTACCTCAGTCATTTCATGAATTCCATGAGATATTCCTGATAGATTTAACAGAAAATCTTGAGACAACAGGTAAGAAAGACCTTGTTACACTTGTGCACTTAGATAAATTCCCTGTGTCTACTTTTTTTTTTAATCCATGAAGAGTAAATAAGATAAATTTGCAAGGCCTACCTTAATAGCTAAAAAACTAGTGGTTTTTACCATATACTGTTAATGTACCTGGTCTTGGATTGCAAGCAGAGTGAGGGCAAGGCGTCAGAGAAGCAAATTCAGCAAAGTCAATCCTTGCTAAGAGTTTAGCTCACAGTGAAACTGAAATGACTTTTCTCTACTGCGTTTTCACACAGGTAGCTCAGGTCTGCAAGCTTCTCAATTTGAAGCACTTTGTCACAGTCAAGGCCTCAACACTTAGTGGTGAGTGGTAAAGTGAGAACCAAAGAGCACACGCACTCAGTGACTATGAACACAGTAAGCTGTGTAAGCTGTTTATTGTATACTTCTTTCCACCAGTCTTGACTACTATGGCTTTTTCATTTTTATTTATTTTTTAATAAATATTATACTACAATTAGAGAGCAAGAAAACAGAAATATTCACTAAAAACTGGAAAAAAATTAAATGCAAAATCATTCCTGTGGGGAAAGAGATTGAAGAGCTTGATTCAAACCAGATTTTGGAAACTATCAGCAGGTGCTATCAATTACAAAACAGTTACACTCACCACGCATTTCATAAAGTACACCCACAAATTGTTGGAGTCCTGTTCCTCCTCCTACTGCCCCATTTTGGTCACTCATTAACTATAACTAGATCAGCAGCACTTACTACCTCCAAGATTGACACTGGAGTCTTCTCTGTAAGTGCTCATCGTTACAAGCTGGCATCTTGGCCAGACAAGATTTCATGTCCATGTATGCCACAAATCACAGCAAAAGAAATCAGGAGGATCAAGTTTTTAGAGATATCTTGTTCTACACAAAGATAAGAAGAGAGAAGAGGAAATCTTCCTTAGAAGAGGAAGGCATTTAGTCTTAGCTGAATTAATTCTACCTATGGTCGTACCAGCATCAAAGCGAAGGCTCCACAACAGATGCTGTTTCGTGTATTTCTGGTTGTGTGAGAGGAGGGAGAGAACAACAGAAGTGACAGGACGAGTACCCTGACTGAAGACCCTGCTAAAATTTCAGCAACAACGCAGAAGCTGCACAGAATCACAGTGCACCACTTTTTCTAGACAGAACGGTAAACTAAAGCCTGCAAAGCAAACAGGAGGCTGGGCATAAGGTTCTCAGAGATAGATCTCTGATGGCTGTAGATAACCTTCTACATTAGGAGTAATTTTGCAGTGGTAGTTTATCAGTAGTTTTCTTAAATGTAACAGAGTGAACAAGGAATTACTCCCTGTTTGCTTACACAGAAATATTCTCCCTGAAGCACTTTTCCATGGATTATGCTATATTTTATTGTTTTTAAACCCATCATTTATTTCCGTATGATTTGTATCTGCTAACTTTTACAAAACAATTCTTGAAACTACTGGCAAGCTACTCTGAAATACTGGAAATGTAATTTTCCCAGTGATATGTGGCTAACATTAATGCAAATATTATCCAGCTCAAGCCGATTGCTACAGTTAAATAAATATGTATGAAAATATTGTTTAAATTTTCAGTGTTAAAAAAAAAGAGACAACATGAGAAAAAACAGTTTATGTAAGAAGATGGCTTCTTAATTCTGTCTTTCACTAAATTTATGCCTATCAATATTATAAAAATTCAAAATTTGATAACTTCTCTATGATTAAAGCCTTTTTTTTTTTTTTTAACCTATCCAGGTGTAGGAAAAATCTATCAGATATCTAGAACCTTTTTTAAAGAAAGAAATGCAACAAAATATACATTTACATTGTTTTCTAAAAGTAACTCATTTCAATAATTTTTCTCTTCAATAAAACAGAATTCCTTTCTTTTACATTTTCCCTGTAGGTAAAACATACGAAAACAAAGGGTGCAACAGCGAATCCTTCCCTTCAGACATAGTGAACTGTAATATTAGTAAAGCAGCAGAAGCTTCTTTGTGTGTCTACTCTCACTGTCGGGATCTCGAGTGTGTAACACACTGCCTTGTCACTGAGAAAGCCTTCCCTCCTCTATAGCCTACAAGTCTACGGCAAAGCACCATACCCTGAATAGGGCCAATTTTCCCTTACACATGCCTGAGCCATCTTTAGATCACAAAGCTTTGCAGAGCAATGAAGGATGCAGAAGTTCACTCTGTGCCTCCAACTGCAAGAGTGTCGAGGCCCTCATTCCCTGTAGTACTTCTCCGTCCATCTCCTGAGGAGTGAATGACAGGTGCTGGTATTTGCTAATCACTGTCCTCGCTTACCTGCTAGAGGGAAAAATGTGATGCAAGTAGGAGCACTTTGAAGCCACTAATGATGCTGCTGCAGTGTATTTAATGGCCAGCATGTTCGCTACGATGAAAGAGGAACCTCACATCAAGTACATTAAGGGATCAGAGGAATACATACTCATTACTCACTGCAATTTTACATCCCCAATTTTAAGACAAAATATCACATTTTTCCCATAAAGCACAGCCACCCTATACTGCTATGGAAAATGAAGGGTCTTTTTTTCTTCTGTTTAATATTTTCCATTTTTGTGTGTAGCCAAAGATTATTCCTTGTTTGTCTTTTGTTTATAGCTGTGTTTCCTCGGATGGAAACGTGTCTTTCATCATTTGTACGTCATCATGTAATTAAATCAAAAAAGCAGAATAAAGGGTCCGGAAATCAGAAAGCCCCAGAAATCAGCAACAAAGTCATGACTTCCCTCACAGGTTGCCATTTCTCTTCAAATTATTGCTTTTTCACCAGTCTTTTTCCCTAAAAGCATAACAGAGAATACTGTAGAAAAAGCCCCTGAAAGACAGTCCAAATTCAATCTCTAATACAAAATCAAAGCTAAAGAGCTTGTATGTAGAACTCACTGCCAAATTGGGTTAGACCTCAGTAAAAAAGTAAGCACACTTAAAATGATCCATAACTCAATGATGCAGCTAAAGAAAAAACTTAAAAACACAACAGATGATATATATAACAAACAGGAAAAAAAGACAAACAAACCATGCTTAAAGTAACCATTAGTTCTGAAGTAACACCAAAGGAAAGTTCAAATGGTGGGAATAAGCTGCATCAAATTTGATTCTCTTTGTCTAGCATACGAGGATCTTGTTATTTCAGAAATGTAATAATAGTACTTAATAGTATGTAAGAGATACAGAACTCCGTAATTAGTTACTTGTGTTAATAGAACTTTGAATTTGAAATAACTACGGGGGATTCATTCAATAATTTTAATCCCATAATGGAGTTTATCAATCTGAAGAACAAAACTGAAGGGTTTCAAATTAGAACTAAATCTTTAGATCAGACTATAACAGAAATGAATTGTGCATATTTTTAACAGAAACCAAATAATCTGAGAAAAGTCAAGTGGAATAAAATGAAGAACTTAGCCACGAGCCACAAAACAGACATAAGCAGTGTCCCTCCAGGACAATGCAACCCCAGCCAGAGAGCCCACAGCCCAACAGTAAAGGAATATTAGAGCACAGTTTGTTTTCTGGGAATATTCAGATCTCATTTTGCTGACTAGATTGTCAATTATGATTAGTTACAATAATTACAGTTGCTGTAGTTTACAACAATGAACCATAAGGATGAAACGTGGTATTTTAGATTTTCAAAGAAAACAGAGCATCTACTGTGTGAATTGAAAATATATGGCTACTAACCAGTACATCATCAGCACTGACATCTTAAAACCACCACAAAAAAATGTGACTTTCATCATCACTCCTAAGGAAAATATAATACAAGTATGTCATACTCCAGGTCTTATACACAGTAGGATTTATTGAAAAATAATGTCTATATGTCATTTATATTTATATATCTTTATACATATACATACATAAACCCCAAAATTACAAAAAAGAACAACAAACTACATCACTTAAAGTAAACTGAAAGCGCATGTTACAGCATATTTGACTTCCTTAATATCCCAGGTCAGATTTTTTTTTTTACTGCTTTGACTTCTTACTTGCAGGAATTGCAAGGTTGAAGAAAGTACATTGCATTTCCCCTAGAGTTGGCATAACCTGCTGGTTTTCTGAGTTAATCACTAATAAATAATTTGAAAACACAAAGTCATTATGTCATTTCCAGACAATGAGCTTTTAAATGGTGCATGTTATGTCCTAGCCCTTTCAGTAAGGAAAAAAAAAAGTTGTGTTTTCTTTTTTTCCTCCAGAAACCAGATGGCTGGTAAGTGTTATTATGAGGATATGTAAATCTCAAAGCAATGAGCATCAAATCAAAACAAGAATTCATTCATATAGTCTCTTATCATGATTGTTGTTTTGCTGAACCAACTTGTGGAATAATACAACTCCATCAAATTAGGCCACTGGATGCTTCAGTGATGATGGTGATTCAACAATCCAATCTCCACTTCCTTTTTAATAGTGAATAGGAAGACTGAAAATACCTACACTTTCAACCTTCCAAAAATCTTGCTCTGCATGCCAAACTTAAATAAAGCAATCTTTTTCCATTGAGTTGTCTTAGTACGCTCACCTGAAAAGTCTACTAGCTCCACTACTGCCAGAATATTTTTCTTGCAAAAAAATTTCCAGTAAATAATTGCCTTCATTAAAGACTCCTGCCCTATCTATTTAGGTTACCTATCTGATCCAGAGTGACCTTCCATGAGCATAGGGGTTAGACAAGATGACCTTCAGAGGTCCTTTCCAAACTCAACCATTCTGCAGTTCTGTAGTCATATCAGGAAATTTCTTATGTTTTCTTGTACTATCGAGAGCCAAATATAACAGACTACTCTGCAGTATTCTAGCACTTTCAGCCCAGGCATCAAAGGGAGTGAAAGGTGAAAAAACAAAGTAGAATATTTTTGAATTCTTCCAGAACTATCAAAACAAGAAAGCATGTTCTGGCATGATTTTAATTACATGCAAGCCACTAGTAGCACTGAGTCAATAGTTCCAACAGATCCACAGATGTAATCAACACTGACTGTGGCTGGACCATAGAAGGTTTGACTATACTTTAGACAAGCTTCTCACTCCATCTTCCCTTTAATTTTACACCATAAGAACATTCATTGTCTGCTGGTAATCTACTTTAAGCATGCGAAAATTTCATTGATACTCTTCATCTGTTCTTTATACATGCACAAGCACATTTCTAGAAAAACAAAGCTCAGTTTACATACATGTTGCAACTTACATTAACTATGAATTAAGGTTCTCCTGCACCTTTGCTCCTGCACACTGTATGACTGCTGAAAGGCAAGGTTGAACTTACTTTTCTAACAACTGAAGTCAATATTCTTACAATACAAAATATAGAACACCACTTAACTTTGAAATTTTAGCATGACAATTCGAGGTTCATTATGTTTAGTTCACTAAAATACAATGCGGGATTTTGTTTAATGTCACACACTGTATACATAAAAGAAGAATGCTCAGGTTAACTGAATTTGGTACCCCTAAATTCAGTCTGAAGGAAGCCAGTTGTATCATGCTAGTGTTGAACTGGAAACACAGAACTGATCCCCTGTTCTTATCTGTTATTCTGTCACACTTTGTCCATTTCAGTTGTAAAGACCAAGAAACTGTTTTCACACAGTTTCCTTAAAAAAAATATTACTTAATGTAAAAGAAGCAATTATAACATTAAATAAAGTTTTCCTTTTCAGTTTCAATCCATTCCACTTCTTTAAAACTCCTCAAAAAATACTTTTAATATATTAATGCATTTTTAAGATGTTTATACCTCTTAATACTAACAGCTTTTTGTGGGCACCCTTTAAATTACTGCCTTACCAAAAGGTAAGTATTCTTTGAACGTAATCTTTCTTGAATACTATGGTCTAACATATATAATTTTCCTTCTCAAATATTACACTTGTCAATACTTTGATCACTCTCTTTTATTTCATACATTTTCTCATACTAAAAGGAGCAGAACTGATCACAGAGTATTTTTTTTTTTCATGTAATTTCTGCTTCACTCTGGTTACAGAAGCAGGAGACAGAAAACATTCCATGCAACTGTCACTTCACAGAGAGCTCTGGAAAAGGAAAGGGGAACCATTATACTTGGAGAAGAACAAGCATCCAGGACTAAAGGAGACGTTATCCATTACAGTCAAAACAGACAACCAAGTTGTGTTATTAAACACTGTTGATTTCAAAACTGCTTTTAGAAGAAAAGAAGGAGTCTAAAATCAAAGTATAAAATGTATTAGAAATATCAATAATAATGATCAGCAATTGTTAATAATACTAGAAAGAATAGGCTGGTAACTGTGCTTGTCACAAGTGGTATAATGTAATTGTCATACCATAGAGAAACAGAAATTCTTTTGGAAATGATTAGATTTTCAAGACGTACATTTTTCTAAAAGAGATGTAGCTACTAAAAATACAAGTGTGAAACAGAATAGTCTGCAATAGTACCACATGTCAGCATCCATTGCAGTATCTTGTTACTTCTGTGCACAAGAATCAAGGAGTGGACCTGTGGTCTTATCTTCACAGTGTGTGGCAAATAAATAGAAAATATTGAAAGATTTGCCAGTTAAGAAAACCAGACCATGGAACTGAAGTCAGAAGTAGACGGTCATGTTTACTGGCTAGTAATTTTGTCATATGTTCCTCTTCCCTCCTGGTCTTCATCTGTCATCAATGCCATTCAACTGCCATCAAATACATCAGTTCAATATATTTTAGTTATAAGCATTTTTCAGTGGCTTCATATCCATGCCTGTCCAATGATATTACTGTACTAATACTACTAGAAAAAGGATTGTTATCACATCACTACCAACATTTAATTGGTAGTTATTTAGCACAAGGGTGTTGGATTTCTTTTTCGCCACGTACCATTTTGAGAGTTTGCTAAATGTCCCAGAAAAGGAACGCTCAAAAGAGGATTTTTTTTCTCTTCATCAGTATCCAGGCTTGAAATATCCTTCAGGGGTTATTCTTTTGCCAGTTAATGTCTTCAGATGTCCTTCCTGTTTTCTCTGGCAAGCAATATCAAATTTCAGGGACAAGTACAACATACAACATATTTGTGCCTTCACCAACACAGGTAATACCAGATGAAGGAATTTATTTTATTGATTTAGAAAAGGAAGCAAGAGGGTGAGTGGGAAAGACTGAATAGAAATTTGGATCAGTCTTCAAAAAAATAAGTGCGCTTTTTTCCCTGTCATCAGATCTCCTGGTATTCTCTTCCTCACATACACAACTGCTTTGCAGAATTCCATCACAGAATTCATAAGCCTTTGAGCCTGCAAACTAAGTACTTTTCAAATCTCATGCTCTGTGGGGCATAGTCTTCCAGTGTCAAGTATAAACATAAAGATGCCACAGCTGATTTAAGCCCCAGAGACAAGAACAAGAAGAAGTGAAAGAGCAGATCACTGCTAATAACTGCTGTGAAAAGAGCACTTTGGTCTAGACCACACATATTCAAGAGACTTTATAGGATCAAGAACATCATTTGTTAGAACTAAACACATAGTAAAACAAAATTACTTTTAGAATATGTTGATACAGACAAACTTCTTGAGGGTGAAGATTTTAATTCGAAGATGGACAATAAGAACCTCTCATTACTAAATAAAAGTGATGTAACAAAAATCAAAGATAAGTAGAAACGAAAAGGTAAAATCAGTGCACACATACACTGTCAGCTGTACTTAGGTTAACACAGACTATGATGGGGATACAGTCTATGACGAGGACAGTCCTTGTGGAACAGCAAAGGAACAGTTGTTTTTTTCCCCACTTTGTACTTATTATCTACAGGATCTTTCGTATTAAAAAAATAAGCAAATTAAATATAAAATATTTCCTATGTCATATAGTGATATTTCTTTATGTTGTACTATACTTTGAGGGTTGTTTTATTACTTTATAGTCATAATTAGTGTTACTCAAGAGAAGGGCCTAAGCTGATCTTAAGTACCATACTGAATGTTTATACATTTTCAGTCTCATAAGCTCTCCTTATGAATTGGGAATCATTTAAATAACTCTGGAAATACTAAAGCAAGCTGTAAAATACGTGTCACAGTACTATCACCTCAAATTCATCACAAAGATGAGATAGAGAATATTCTTTGCTGTCAACAGAAGCATGGCTTTTAGCCAGTAAGTTTTATTGCTGATGGTTAAAAGTAAGACCTGGAGGATTAAAAAGCAAAAACAAAGTAATAAAGAAGAATAAAACCCACAACCTCCATGAAGCTCAAGTCCTTCATCTTCAAAGGTGGATAAATGAACCTGATATAGATTACCTTACAAACAGCAATTTGGGCACCTGGAAGATATAGAATTTTCCCTAACAGAAATCTACCAGCACAGCTTTAGCTAAATGCCTATTCCTATCCTTTGCTGGCTTTTCTGCTCTGCACCACTACAAGTGCTTATCTTTGGTGGTGTGCACATATATGACAGATCTCGTGAAAAGTCAACTTAATTTGAGATTTCACAAGGTAAAAAGAAGTGTCTTCAATGAAAAAAAGTGCAAAATGTACATATTTATTATGTTGATGTATATTCTACTTGATCTATTCATATATGCTTATTACATAACCAACATGCTAATGAATGACAATCGAGATTATGTAAGAAGTTGAATTCAGACAAGACAGAACAAGTCCATGTTGTGCTACAGTATAGCTGCTGCAGCTACTTCCAAGCAAATCTGACTTTCAATATAGTAGTTTTCAGATCCGAACAGATCAGAATAAATTAGAATTCATAATCCATCAAATACAATCATAAACCTTGTCACAGAGGCCTACACATTTCATTCCCATGTTTTTGATATTTTTTTTTTTTCCTTAATGTCATTAATGTTACTAAGCACAGACTTCGTAATAAACTCAGAAGATTCAACTAGTATCTAATTTCTATTCAAATTACTGTTCAGTGCCAGTCATTCTGAACATATCTCTGTCTTGATTCTCAAATGATATAAAATGCACTTTTCAATCTGCTTTTATAATTAGACTTCACTGGGATAGGACTTTTGATGGGAAACTCTAGTCTTTAATTTGTAATCTACAGAAACAATGAAATAGCTATCAAAAAAGATTCAAAAGCACAAAATTCAGTACCTGATATTACAATATTCTCCTACACAACATCCATAGAAACTACTTACCTAAACAAAACTGTCTTTTTTATTTTAATTTTATTTTTAAGCACCAACCAAATGTCTATTTTTAAATACTGTAGTTTGAAATTACTTTCCCTAATTTGATTTGCTATAACATAAATCTTCCACTGGATATTACAGTTTAAAGCCCGTATTCACCTCTGTGAAAAACGTACGGAATATTCTACCTAAGGATCTGGGTTGGTCAATACCTAAATATCTAACACAATTTTTTACTTCTTCATCCAAACAGCTGCAGTTTGTAGTTCAAGACTGAAGCTTGTATACACAGTACAGACATTCATCTAAATTCAAATCTAAGCTGTAAGCCAAGTTTCTGTCTTTCAAGGCTCCATTTCAAAGTACAGGTCTCACTTCTGGGAATCTGATGTGTTATTGCAGTGGTAAGTAGTGATGCTAGGATTTCACTTTTAAATAGCATTTTTCCATATTTGCATTATTACATAATTCTTTGCAGCTGCAGTAATTCAGAAATGTATTCCTGTTTTACTACATGAAAACATTACATACATTATTTTTCACTGAAATTCTACCTAATCTTAAATATATATTCTTATATATTCTGTATTAGTTCTTCATCTGTAGTAGCAGTAAGGAATAAGGTTTCTCATAAAGGAACACTGGAGGAGTCTATTCTCTGCTATCATACGTATTAATTTTTTTCAAGACTACAGAGTTCTAAAAGCAATGAAAAGACAAGATGTAAGTTCCCATTGGTATCCCCAGAAAATCACTGAATATTGTTTATTTATTGTTTATTGCAATATATTTCAGTGTATGATTTCAGGAGTCAGAACACCTACTCTGAATTCTGAAATGTTGGAATGTTTTATTGAAACACTAAATGCTCATTGAAATACTTCCATCATAATTTCCCTTCCTTGAAATGTAATCATTCCCTACAGTAAGCTAACTAGTCCCAGACAGAAGAATACAACATGCTGCAACTTACGGATCAGTTCTACATGACCTTACAGAGCTAAAGGAGAATTCTTGGTGTAGTTTTTAAGTATGATTGATCCAAAGCTCATAGGATTTAATATTAAGGTCTTGAGAGACACAGAAAGGCAGTGTTCTCAGAGCTACTCTTACGCAGAAGAGCTGCGGCTGTGCTCTTTGGATTACTGCAATTCTATCTGTTTATCTTTAAGCACAAGATGGATGTACAATTTGATGACAAGACATTAGAAAGCATCATGAAGACATTACTACTGAGTGTGCTCCAGTGGGTACAACATACACTACTGAGATACTACAAATATGATGTAAGGATAAGATATTGCCAAGGGAAATCTCTTACTAAAGGCAGATAAACAAAGCATGAAGTGTAAAACTAGATATAAGACCGTTAGTTCTGTAGAAGAGCAGAAAGTCTAGTGATGTAAAACAATGCCTCAGTTTCAGTGATCACATTTCAAGAAGGTAAAAAATGATTCAAGGATGATCAAATTTTAACCAAGATTGGAAGTGTCATGGGATACCGAGAGCCTGCATGCTGACCAAGAACAGAAAGATTCAGCTAAGTGCTACACTCAGGACTCGAAAAATGCAAAGTACAGCATGAGGCACCTGACTTAAGCCTCACGACACTTCCATAGAGCTCTAAGTGTTGTTGTGCTACTTCCCAGGTACCCCTGGCTTTCTCCAACCTAACTTTGATACATAATTGATCCTTGCCTGAAGAAGACAAGTCTCTCTGCAGACTGGAAGTTGGGAGGGGGACTAAAATATTTGGCAGAGGTACTCAGAGGAACCTGCTGAGATGGACACCCACATTTTTAAAACTCTGACACCTGTACCTAGCATCTGCAGTGAACTGTCTAAATTTTCTTCAGTCTTTACATGGAACCATCTACTGATAATACTTGCACCACATTGTAAATGCTGCAAATGATTTGAAAAGATTAAAAGAAAAAGAATGAGGTGTCAATCTGTAGGAAACTTGGAAGGCACAGAATATATTGAAAGGCTTCATAGAAGAAACACTTCTGGAGTGATATCTGTGCTTGTAACCTTTCTGTAAGCAACTCTTTTGCTAAGTGATGTTTCACCGTAGAAAGAGTTTTTACCACTCACACAGTCACACGGCAAGTTTTGATCAAATAATGCTTATAAGTACTTTGACACTGGATGACATATTAGAGAAATCCAAAGAATCACTCTTACTTTCCAGCTTCAGCTATAAAATATTACATAATAGGAACAAAGCACACTAAAATCTATAAATTACAATGAAGTAAGAAAAACGGACATTGTTCAACTATATGCTCATTCACCAATCTCAGAAAAAGTAAGTAGAGTGTATTTATGGCTGAACGGTATTTCCTGAAGTTTTAAAGTGTCCACTGAATCACGTATCTGACTTATCCTGTAAATGCTCATATTTATTGCAATCAGATATAAGTATTTGCAATGACTTCAGATGCTCTTGATAGGTTTTTTGTTTACATCACAGTAAGAAAAAATCAGGCTGGCCATCAGGAAAGATATCAACTAATAAGATCACATCATAATGCAGCACATATTCCTGGCTGATTATTCAGCAGTCCTGCGATCAGCAAGTTTCACTTCTTCAAAGTGTTGTTCAACAGAGTTTACCTGATGTGAAGATACAATCATTTTACCATTTTTCTTCAGCTAAGAATAAAGGCAGGTTTGTCATAAGCACTGTCTCACCATTAATATTAAAGCTCTTCATTATCTCTCCTCACACAACAGAGCAGTCTTCAAATATCCTAGAGAAAATTATAATTCATTCATGAAAGCGAAAAACAGAACAAACATCATGAGAACTGGACAGAGCTTTCAAGACTGGTGTATAAATGGCATTTCAGCCTCTGTGAAAGGACAGGAATCACTACTTTGGACTACAAGCGTTTGTCCCTTGTCTCTACTCAGCTTCACGATTAGGCCCACAGCTGCTTGTTAAATTCTAAAAGTGAAGGGCTGTAATCTGCAATAAAGCCTGTCTACAAATGCTGTCAGAGAAAGCAGTCAGGTATCAGCCCTCCAGGTCATTTGTGTTTGATAGGCAAGCCCTGCAACATCAACCTATGGAAATGTACTGCCTGTCACAAAGTACTCGCTAATCAACTAAATTACAATTAAGCCAGGAACAGAAGCTGTAACTGCTCCAAATTCCAACCTCTGGACTTTTCCTGAAGCTCTGCTTTAAGAAACACTGTAACCAAACTTCCATAGTATCACCTTATAAAACTATAGCAGTAGACTATCCAGTTTACAGTTACGGTTTATTTCACTGATTTTCATCATAAAGCAGTAATTTTAGTATCTCATAGTCAGATAAGCTGATATTTAACTATTATTCTGTTCTCTGCAGATTCCAATTTTTATCACCAGATAGCAAAATATTCAATATATATTAAGGAAAACAGGTTTTGAATTAATTTTTAAAGTAAACAGTCTGTATGCTTCAATTCTGAACTTAATAGACAGGCATAGAAACAGTGGGAGAAGACTTCCCTGCCTGTCTGCAAATTTATGTACAGAGCACAAGGTAGAATTGTCATCCACTGCAAGTCTCATCAGAAACAGAGATGAAAAACATCTCATTAATAAAACATTGTGGTGCCAAAACCTCACTTTTTCTAGTCTTTACCAATAAAAATACTACTTACTGAAGATAATTATCCTCCCCAAAAATGACTGCATGCAAATCTACCCAATTCCCATTTTTTTTATTCATTGGTTTATTCTGCTTTGTTGTGGCTTTTTTTGTGTGTGTGTTTTGTTTTGTTTGTTTTGTCTGAAAACTTATAAATCTTCTAAACACAGATCAAAATGTAGTAGATGTAACCCAGGAGTAGTGTTTGAACTGAGAGTTTAAAACATACAAGGAGACTGTAAAGCAATATTTTCTTTACATCTCCTTTAATATTAAAATAAAAATCCTACTACAGAATATCCCTACCTTTAACACAGGAAATTAACTAGTCCATTTTCTTTAGATCATGTGATTTAACTTTGCTTTCAAAGAGAACATACGGATGTTGCTGAGAATCCCAAACACAAGATTCTAGTCACCAAACATATTCTTCCACACAATGTTTAAGCAATAGTATTTTTCATCTAATAAGTAATCTGTATACAACTTCCAGCCCAAACTTTGTTCTCAGTCCTCCACTTTAAAGATGAAGATCTCTTTCACAGATGATTCAAAACACACATCTTCTTTTATCCTAATGGAACTTATCAACTTCATATAAAACAAAATACACCATAATATGAAACCGAGAATAAAATATGATTCCTGTACAACAACAGATCTTTCTAACCATAAACTATAGAGAAAGAAAAATTTTGAATGGGAGTGACATGTGAAAGAGAAGGTAGAAACTATTTAGAATTCGGACAATATCAAACTACTGGAGTTACTACTTGCCTGTCCAATCAAAGGTATACTGGCTCACTTTAAAAATGTATTTGATGATGACCTTAATTCTCCTTTTTTAAAAGATGTGCCATTAACACAGAACATGCAATAATCTGCAGAATAACCATCTTACAATATATTTTTTGCTTTAGTATTTTTGGTTAAATTTCAAATACTCTACAGAAAGGGTCAAACTAAAGAGAACAGTCTGCAAAAATAAATCTGTGAAAGCTTCTACGGTCATGCTTGGCTGTTAGCAGAAGAAAAGCAAGTACATTCATAAACAGGTTAGTAAGTTTGGATTTACTGCTGGAAATCAACTTAGATCACTAGCAATCTGCGAAGATGGAATCTAAATCAAAACTACAACTATTCTAGTAAACACAGACCGGGGAGAAGTGGCCAAGAACACTAGATCTACAGTCACTGACATTGCTGAACTGCAATTGCACTTCCTGACTGTTTTGATCACTCCAACTAGGTCTCCTTAGGACAAAACTCACTCAACAATAAGAAACATGGTCTCAAGCTAGTCAGATCTTTTGGACTTCAGGTCCACAGCTAAGCCCCTGGCTTTTAAACCAATGACACCTAGCTGCTGAGATTTATAAGTCCTAACAAGTGGTGTTAAAGGCATCTGTCAGTGTCTGGACAGAAAGTCAAATTCAAGCACAAAAGATGCAGATCAAAAAGGAAAACCGGGGCAACTGGGGCACTCCCACAGCATTTGGGCTCTCACATTGAAAATCACGACCCTCAACATTTCTGCCAAGCATTCTGGCCACGTTAAAATTGTAGTAACATTAGTCCATTCCCTATTTTTTTTCTTTTGCACATTCTGAGGACTGCTTCCATCTTGACATGGCTGAACAGATAATCTTTTATGACTAAGAACTATGACTTCCCAGCCAAATATTCCACCAGAGAAATAGCCTGACCTGAGTATACCTAGTGTAAGTGACAGCAAATCTTGGAAAAATACAGTTATAGCCAGAACCACAAGATAAAAACATTTTGCCCAACACATTTTCATTTTGCCCAATTATGAAACGGTACATTGGGATGAATACTACAACCAAAGTAAGAGAGAAATGAAATGTATGACCACCTAAGACTAAAACAAACATCTCTTGTGTCTCACACCATCCTATAAAGTAGGGCACAAGATTTAGTACAGGGGCATCCCTATCATCTAGCAGTTGAATATTTTCCTGCAAGAAAAAGTCTGTGGGTTTGTACCTTTCAGGAGGAGAAAGGGTTTTCTGTGTTTTAAGTATAACTGCTGTTAGCTATTTATACTTAAAACCTTGCTTATTCACCAATTACCTAATTAATCATCTGGGTGACTATTTAAGCAAATTCAGTGTGTAAATTCTTATGTGATACTGACACACTCTGTACCGCATACTATACAGCCCTATGTCCTGTTGATTGTTGTGAAATGCATTCTAAACAGCAGAATTCTCCCCAGCCACTGGGGAGCCCAAATTTCAGAAAAACATTAAATGGATATTTTAATGCTATTTGTGGCTACTAACATCACTGGATGTTTACCTTCCATTCTTTAAAGGATATGTTTAAAAATAACACAGTGACACCATAAATCCCTTTCTGATTTATTTTAAAGACTTCAGTACATGACCTTGAGTACAAGCAAGAGTTGATCTTGAGTTCTGATGGATATAACCAAAGTTCCATCACTTTGGAACTTTGTCACTGCATAGAATGGCTGCTGAGGGGAATGTACTAAAGTACTGAGAACTTTTGTTCCTAAAATGCGTTTAATTTCACTTCTTTTAAATACATCAACTTCTTTCTACAATTTAAGAGGTATGTATATATTCAATTTCCTTTGAATTTTTTTCCCATTTAAAAATCCTGAGGACTTTGTTTTATATTTTGTATTCATTTTATCACATTTGATTTTATTTTCTTATGTAGAGCCTCAAGGTTTTTGACAGAAATGAAAGGTGCTACATAAATAAAATAAATTCCTTTTTGCACTTACATTCAAAAAAGAGAAGATCAAGAGTACTGCTCCTTTGAAATTGGATGTTCTGCACTCAGTATAACTCTTCCTTTAGAATGTGTATATATACATATTGCATTATATTTATGTATGTTGTGTTAATGTGATTTAAATTTGTATATTTCCAAAAAGCCTAGAAGAGCTTTCATAAGCCTTTTAACATCTATGGAGCAGCAACATGAATATCTTTACTAGATACTAAAATAAACAGAGAAACATTGCACTACAATAGCAATAAACAAAAAAAAAAAATTAGAATATTAAAAGCATTACCATTTCACTATTTATATTTAGCTCCTTTCAGAGATTACATTTCAGTTTTGTGTAGTAATGCTTTTTCATCTACATCCAAATATTACAAAAAGGTGTAAATAATTTTAAAGTGGGGAAGGTTCATGATAGTTTTTAGAAATTATACATAGCGTTACATACAACCAGTACCCAATTATCCTTATTTCTGCTCAAAAATATATGCTCAACTATTACGTAAAAGATGAATTACCTAATTATAATATTGCCTAATTATAAGGATCTAAAGGTCAGCTGTCTAATCTAACCTGCCTTCTTTAGCATACTACCAACTTTTTTTTTTTTAACAACTACATTACAGGGGCAGAATTCCGACCCCAGAAAGTGCCCAACACCACTACTGTTAAGGAAAGCTTAGACAACTGGCTAATTCTGTACTTTTTAAATGGTTAGCATTAGGTAAGATTACTTGCTTCCCTAAAAAGCCTTGCTAACTTGGTTATATACAACTGCTCTTCAGTCATTCAGACTTCTCATTCAGAGAGCTTTGAAGAAAGTGACCAAAGCACACACAGGTATATACTCTATAGGAGCATCTTTTCTCCCCTTTGGGCAAAAATACTGTAATAAGTATAGTAATAAAGTTATTTTGAGTTACATTTTTAGTTACAGTTTAGGAATGACATTTGAGAAGCAATACCAACCGTCTGTAGAACTGAAGAAAATGAAATGCAGTTTCCCCCAACAATTCTGCTGTCTTTCCATTATGTTATATTGCATTTCCTTCGGCTACATGCAGACTGTGCCACTTCCTGAAGGAGGTTCTTTTTGTCCCTTTTCTTGAGTCAGTTTCCCATTCTTCATACATACACAAAAATTTTCTGATTGCTTTTGTGCATTCATAAAAATTTCTAAAGAAAACCGAGGCTAAGGTGAAATGGATGAATTTACAAAGAAGAGATAACTATTACTGTAAAATCTTTCCAATCATTCCTCAGCTTTCTGGATTCTCACAAATTCGTTGAATGGTTACTGCAAGTCAAACCTGCACATTTATCAATGCTTAAGATAAACTATATTTGTTTTTGTGAAATACGATTTTTAGGATACTAAAATATTGAGTCCCTGTGCCAGAGAATAATTTTAACTATTAAACAGTGTTAGTTATTAGAATTTATAAAAATATTACACCTAAGGTAATAACACATACAATGTTTCTTCCGGACACCTTCCCCATCCTGCACCTTGGATTTCTGCTCATAAATTAAGCACAAAAATCCCATAATTATTTGTTATGCATCTTACTCCTTCTTGCTATAAATCATTTATTAAATTGTCCTATCTATTGGCTTACTAATTACTGCTTGTCTGAATTCCATTAGCACCCTTTCCTCCTCCCACTCTAAAGTAGAGAAGTCATTCTTCCAAACAGTTTGTGCTATAAATTTAAAATACAACATGAAGCCTATTTAACAAAAGGATAAGAAGTTATTTTATGAGTAATTATTTCAGTATTTTTTCACATCATTTTTCTTTAATTATGTAAGAACACACGACCCTCATAATGAAACACAAGAAGGACAGATACATCACCAAAGCCTTAAAACTTCAGATGCAAAATTGATAGTTGGAAGTAAAGCAATAGAAATATGAAACACTGCATTAAAGAGTAGTTGAGCTCACATTTATGTGAAAGAAAAATTGAAATATTTTGCCTCTTGATTTGAGAATATTCTTAGATTTACAAGACTGTAATTGCAAATCACTCTCAAACTAGCCAAAACATTTTTAAAATGAGAAACTGGCACTGCAGAGAAGTGTAGGCAATTATGCTACAGTCATAATGCTAAAATGTCATCACATAATGACATTTCAGTGGCACATCAATGCAATTTTTACACCTTTGAGTAAAAATTAAGTATCTAAAATAAATTATCTTCAACTTCCTGCATTCAAAGCAGTAAAAGATTTTATTGTCTTGTTTATATCTCTGCAAATTATCGTGATTTCCCTGCACATCAAAGCAAATAGCATGAACTTCACTAATAAAGTGATCGGGAACACTTCACCTCAAATTATGTCCACACTATCAAAGGACCAAGTATGTATTTCAAATATATGCTTCTTGAGACTCTGACTGAATCCCCTATAGTGTTAGATTCATTTACGTTATCCAGTTACTAAAAAGTAATCAAATGTAGCATGAATACATTACTATATATTAGAATGACTTAATCACATTTTCTATACAGTCAAACACGATAAGGCAATGGAATTTTATTTAAATTTTAAAAAGAAATAAATAAAAGACAATTAGTATCACAAATACGTAATGGTGTCCTATCTTTCTATAGGAAATATTTAAAGAATATAATTTCTCCCACAATTCTGAGCCTGAACCTGTATTCTTCACTCATGAAAAAATAAATAAATCAGAATGTCTTTAAGAAAAGTATCCACAAAAAGTTTTCTTTTATAAGTTTATACATATGTAAAGAGGCTCTAAGGCACGTAAGAAAAAAATATTGCAGCTGTATCTCTTACAAAACTCTCCTTCAAGACTGATAACATTCAGCCTTCTGCAGTACTAGTATAAACAATGAGCAACCAATATATTTGCTGTACCAATCACATCTCACTACCTACTCCTTTAAACAAAGCAGAGCAAATTTTTTAAGTATCACAAAGTGATTTCATCCTAAAACAGCTGTCTAGCTGTGTAGTATTATAATCTCCTTATGCCAAAAACAGCAGGCTGCATTCCCAGATGAGGCTATACCACCCTCCTGCTTGTTATTATAGTCACCCTGCCTTCCTTGTTGGATTAGCAAAAGTATTTGCACAGCCATCAGGTGAACTACATAAAGAAATTGATTTGAATTAAAACTGAACTACAGAGAGCAGAGAACAAAAGTGGCCTTCACTTGGATCAGTTCTTTCCCTCAGTTCACTTTACGGATAGAAATGTTTGTGCTGCACATGCACATGGAATGACAGTCAAAAGAGAGATGATCACTTTCATTATCAGTAGCATGTCAATTTAAAGTAACCATTGAAGTAGGATGCAAAGTTGAAAGAATGGATGACCCCCCAGATAATTTTTTCCATTCCTATAAAGGAACCTAAACAATTACCTTATCTTGACTGCCAAACAATTTGATAGCTAAAGACTCCTACAATAAGCGTCCCTTGATCATCTGTTTATTTAACTGAATATGACATGAATCTTCTGTGTACAAGCATGTGTTTGAATATATTTCCACCATTTTTTTAAATTTTTAAACGTGACTCATAGTAGTATCTCCATTTTTCCTTGATTTTTTTTAATTAAAACAGACTTTAAAAAAAAAATGCATACAAATACGCAAATTTCAATAACAAATTACTTTTTCATTTCCTTCTTCCTTTAAACGATGTCATGAAGAAATTTTAAAGGGGAACGTGTTGTAATTATAAAAAGTAGCTAGAACTGTTGATAATCATTAAAATACCTTAAATTAAATGTTTCCTAAAAATGCATATTTGGTCAACAGGGTACAAACAGGAAGTTTAGCTAACATTAGCGTAGTTTAAAAAGTTAAGCAAGAGAATTGCTCCAAGCAGGACTTGTCTGAACCTTAAATTCTCAAAAAACTCAGCTTGAGAATGATGTCTGGAAAATGGCTTTATATTCTTTAAAGACTAGCTTAATGGCTCACAACTTCACCAAAAAAACTGTTCTATCATGTTTTTAATCATGCCAAGGCCTATTTAGAAAGATAGTGTGTTTAAATCCATAAGCCCTTCTCAATCTGTTTATTAATGTAAGAGAAAATCTAGAACTTTTAACTAGGATTGTTTAATTCAACAACTGCTACACAGAATAGTTCGTTGTATTTGGATATCATAGTACTAATATAAGATTGGGAAGATTTTATATATACACTAATTTTATTTCCAAGACTTAACAATGTGTTCAGAATATTCACTTTGTAAGACACAGGTTGCATTAGTAGTCTTTCACAGTAAATGAAAACTGGCTGGACCACTAGGCTTAACGGAGAACTGTTACTAGTATCAAATTCAATTGGAGTCCACCTATTAGAAGTATCCCTTAGAAGTCAGTATGTCTCAATGTTTTCATCAATGCTCTGAACAACAGGGCAGAATGCAAACTTGCAAATGGTATCAAATTGGTAGGCGCTGTTGAGACACGCTTCAAGGCAAGGCTAATATTCAGAGCAGACCTGGAGAAGTGGATTTTCAAGAAACATCATGAAGTTGATAAGGCAAAAATGAAAGTCTGCATTTGAACAAATTAATCTCATCCACCAGAAAAAGCTGGGGACAATCTACTGAAAAACAGCTTTGCTAAGAAGTATTCTGAGTTCTTGGTGGACTAGGAGAGCATTAAACATCAGCACACCATTGCAACAGTGAAGGATAAACATATCCTAGGATGTGAGCAAGAGCCTAGCCAGTAAGCTAAAGGAAGTGGTTATTCTGTTCTGTTAGTAATGATGATAACACACCTAAAATCCATGTCCAGTCTGGGGCTCCCCAGTACAAGGGTGACATAGACATACTGAATTGAGTTTTACATAGACCTACAAGATTACCAGGAAGACAGAGCAAAGAAAGGTCAAGCGAGCAGAAATGTTCAATTTTAGAATGATTTTTTTTTCCTGAAGTCTTCAAATATCAAACTGAGTGGTATAAGAGGAGACAAAGCTGCATTTCTCATTAAAGTGCCTGACAGAACAGGACAGGAGGCAATAGACACAGCAAAGAAAATTTTGTTTAAATATTAGGGAAAAGCTGGCAGTGAAAAGCAGTCAAACTGCAAAACTGACTGTGCAAAGAGGTTGCAGAATATCTATCCTTGGAGATATTTAAAACTTAACTGGGAACCTGACTGAAACTGGTTCTGATTTGAGCAGGAAGTGGGACTAGATGACCTGTGAAGGTTCCTTCAAACATAAAACATTCTACGATTGTACGTTTTATTCTCAGTTCAAAAGTAATCATGAAAAATAATCAACTTGGCCAGTTATGAGTTATACATTCTTGAAGTGTATTTTAGATACAATAAAAGGATTCTGTTATTTTGTTGTTGTTGTTGTTGTTTTTAACATCATGGCCCTGTTTCATACTAGTATAAATCATCACCTGCCCACTGAAGTAACTGGGGCCACTGTAAACTAACAGTTGAATAGATCTCAAACTTCAGAAAAGTATTGGAACTTTTTTTTATATGCAGGTTTTTTGTTTGTTTCTACAGCATGCATTCTGCCATCAATTTAAAAGTGTAATTAATGTGTAATTTCTTCCACTGTCTGAATTTGCTTAAAAAGGACAGATTTAAAATGTAGAAGTAAATTTCAATTCTTTTCTTAAAATCAACACAGATGCTGAGGAATTATCTGGGGGAAACAGATACATCTTCCGTCCTGAAGAACTTACCACAAACTCATTCCATTATATGCACATGGATGTTTAGACATCATACACAGCACTTTTTTTTTCCATTTAGAATGTAACGTTAAATCAGAGAAGGAACTTCATCATTTCTTCATCAATGGTAAAGGCATGCAGATAACTTTGCTAACATGTAAGTATCATGGCAAACATACTTGGTTTCATCTTTGCATTATTTCATATTTTAATGGCACTGGGAAATTAATAAGAGAAACAGGAGGAAAATACTATTAACATCCACAGAGTTGCTCAGCTGCTTTGCTTCCCTTTACCACAACTGCACATGATGTAAAGGCCAAGATTAATGCTCAGAGCATGGGTATCATTTTAAAGCTATTCAAATACAGAGAAGCTAAATGATCATACCTCAGCTGTACATGCCTATTGCAACTCATGTTTCTCTTACCAAATAAACTGGGTTTAAAACAGAGCAGACTGCAGTTTTGATAACATCTGCTACAACAAATAACAAAAAAAAAAAAGTGTTAAGTCTGATGAATGTTTAAACAGAACATTTTTTATGGATCAGCTAAATCTTTTCTGCTTTTTAATTAAAAGTAAAGAAAATGGAACTTAATTATCCTGTAAAGATTAGCTTGTGGGCATCTTCCTGTAAATTACTTCTAATTGAAAGCAAATTGTCAAGTGACATTCAAAGTACTGTCCTTTAAAACACAGCTGTTCCACTGCTGATTTCAGTACATTACACTGCTTCCTTGTTACAGTAAGGCATATTTGAATACTTAAACAATTTGACTGGTTTTGTATGGATTTCCATTTCATGTATCTTGATCACATTCCCTCCTCCAAAAATTATAAGAAATATTAGCTACTTTATTGAATCAAATACCCTAGATTAATTTTTCTTTGCCTTTCATTCTGAAGTTTATCAACCACTGATGAGTACACAGCATGGGTAACCAACCAGTGCCAGCTGGTAGCCTACTACCTACCCTGCCAGGAGCCAATTTACTAGCAAAAGCAGTGTAAATATTGGAAAAAAAAATCCAGCAGTCTTACAGTGTCAACTACAGACTGAAATTTTTCTCTATACCTTACATTTTACACTTTACCTCTTCCAATTTTTATAAATTCTTGAGACAATATTTGATATATTTTCATCATAGATCATTAATACTTAAAGATCAAGATAAAACCATGAAACACTAATATGAGTTTATCAAAACGATCAAATATATTTAATAAACCACTTAAATGTGGCTTATCATTCCAGATGGATCTGCAACCTCAACCCAAAATCTGTTACTGTCCTTTATTAAATCTTCCTTGAGACTGCAAGATTTCATTTGGACGGATTAGATTTCAGCCTTCTCCTTGCACATGTGCTTATCTTCCCCACAAAAAAA
>JACDJE010000269.1:53047-75547 GCA_016647715.1 Pavo muticus
TTCTTCCCACACATACAAAAAAAAAAAAACCCACCATGATCCATAATCTCAGGATTGTCTCTGTAAAAAGTGAGTGTAATGAATTTTAAGATAGCGTTAAACAGGAACTTCACCTGGATGGATAGAGATTATCTGAATTACAGATTATCTTATACAGTCTTATATTCTACAGAATCCTGTAATATTCCCTTCGATGAGATTCGTACCACACAACTTTTCACAGACATTTTCATATCAACTCCCACACTAAAGATTTTTCCACATCAATCTTCCAATGTCAAAAGGCAGAGTAAGTTGTTGTATGCCAAACTATAGGCTAATTCTCAGATTTTAAATGGAGACAGAATAAGGACTGCAATATCTTCCATATGGACTGTGGGAGATTTGATTCAAATTTTCACGAATTTCTAAAGAGAGAGTATTTGTTTTCAATGTTCCTACATTGATCAGAGTTTTTAGTTACAGTCAAAACTTAAAATACAAAGTTTTGATCAGAATGCTCCAGTTTCCGATTCCGAATATAAAAATGTAATTAATTGTGCACTTAGTGGACATTTGAGAACATGAACCAAAATTTTTAAAAAATCATTAAAAATACAACAAACAAGAATTCACCTTCCCACCTTCTTCTTGCGCTATAATGGCTAAAAGAAGTTTGTGTTGCCATAATATGGTTATTATAGACTAATGTCTACCTCACTCTCATCACCAGGCTGCCTTAAGGACTATTATGTTGTTGTTGTTTTTTCAAAAATCCAAGTTTTTGCACGACTCAGCTCTCAAACTGGAGTAAGACTGTGGAGCTATGTGAAGAAACAGATGCACAGAGCAATCAAGGAGCCACGAGGGAATCCCTTCTGCCCTCTTGGAAGAAAGGTTTACATTCACAGATAGAATTCTTAAGCGCTCCTTCCAGCAATGTAGCGTTCCTCATTGCTTTGTAACAATCTCAAAGCACAAGAATAACACATGATATAATTCACACATGCTGTGTGTGTATAAACAAAATGTAACAATTGCTGAATATTTTATTCCAATTTATGCTCATTGTAAATTCTGAATTTTAAGGACTCAATATGGCTGCTTCCCATTGCATTTCACTAGTGGGCACCTTCCTCCAAAACTACATTCTTTTAATAATTTTGACCTGCAATGGGAAGAAATAAATTCCTTTTGGAAAATTTAGGCAAAGAGAATGACGATAAAGATTGCATTCCCCATATGTTTTTTTCCTTTATTAAAAATCTTGCAAAAATTTTAAAAATAATAACAGTTTTAAAAATAATTTCTATTTTCTTCTCTAGCAAAAGAGATAGCGAAAATTATCCAGGTTCCTACATAGGACGTCAAATAGCAATCTAAATAAATTTCCATTATTTAAACAGATAAACAGATCGTAAACATTCACTGTTTTCCAAAGTAATCAGATAAAATGGCACGTAACTGACTTCCCCAGAAGTCTGAATTCTACTAAACTTTCTCTCTGTTCATGAGCACAGCGATTGACAGTTTAAGTAGGAAATCTGATAAGACAGAAATATAGCTAAATAATTACACAAACATTCAGTAACTACGGATCAGCATACAGTAACAGTCAATACCTTAAAAGAATGAAGTGCTTGTAGCAGAAGAATCACCTTTGGAAAGAACAAAAATCAAAGGATAACTTGCATTCAGCATCCCAGCATGTTGTTCTGGGTTCCAGATATTAAAAAAAAAAAAAAAAAAAAAAAAAAAAAAAAAAAAAAACGACAACTACAAAAATGTGAAAAAAAGCAACAAAAAAGAAAATAACAATAAAAAAACATACACACTTCAGAGTTCAACACTGATCTGACTACAAGTCTGATTTTTGGGCGCCTGTTTGCAGATGCGGTAGAGTTATCAATCCGAACAGACACACAATCCGGGTCCAATGTCACTTCTCCTCATTATGTTAATAGTTAATACATGCAAATGAAAACACTCTAGCAATTTGATTTCTTTGAAGATAGTTTGCATATTGTCTTAGCCATAATGACTGTACACTTCTCTCAGCCTCGATTTATGCAAGGGTAGTTTAGTTCATTTTTATCAGCTCAAGTTCATTTTGGCTGCTACTGGAATGTATGCGTGTGTTTCTTTTTTACCTTTCACCTAATTACCATTCAGGTACCATAAGCAGAATTTTCATGCTATTGGTGTTTTTCTTAATTAAGAAACAAATGAATTCTCCCTAGCAAAAAAAGATGGAACAACAGAATAAGATGCCAGAGGCTGATGTTCTGCTTCTTAATTGAAGCTGCTTCATTGTTAGGTGTCTGTTATGAGGGGGCAGAAGTGTCACGAGTTTATTGTGAATAGTATAAAAAAATAAAAGCATAAATGGTACTTTTAAAATTACAAATGAACACAGAAATATTAGCATTACAGGCACAGCTCAACTAAAATGTTCTCCCTTCCTCTGAGAGAGTAAGTTCTTTAAGTATAAATTATTCTTCACATCTGGAAAGCCCCAGGTTCTAATCCCAGCCCAGAGTGAATCCTTTCTTTTTCTTTTGTCTATTATCTGCACCCTGCTTGTGTGCTCATGTTGTTCAATTACGGAGGTACCTGAATTTACCAGTGAGATGAATTTTGTCTCTTTTCCTTCACCCTTTCAGCAAAATAAGTCTCTGTCTCTTTCACTCTCCCTCTTTCACAACCTCCCCAGTCTCCTTCTTAAGTCGTGCTTTCTGCAAGTGTTAGGTTTTCCCATGCAATCAAGTATCACCACCACTAGCAGTTTTAAGAAATTCCTGGCAGTATGCTAGTCAGGACAATATTTCCCCCCTGTAATTTACCATGAAACCTAGAACTAAGGATCAAGGTCTCTTAGAAGTTCTTGTAACACAGACCATATATTAAGGGTGACAGCCCCGAGACTGCACGTGTCACAGGACAAAAATGGGCATTGTACACAGAGGCTGAGAGATTATTTGGCCTTAGAGTTTGGAACTGTAACACCACCCTTAATCTCAACAGTTTAAATACAGGGACTACCACCAACACGTCGTTTGTAATGAATACGTATTAATCGTGTAAAAACTGGAAAGCAAACAACTGACAAAGACATCTGTAAAGTTGAGATTAAATCCTAACACTCCTTGTGGACACAATCTCTATCTGTTTCCATAGGAATTTTAAGTATGTAAGAAATACAAAATCAATATATCCTCCCACCAGAAGAAATTAACTCACTTTTCCATTCAGACACTTTCCCATTATCTAAAAGGGGAATGCCAGGAAAAGGATGAAAACCAAAAATATTTTTGGAACAGCATTAATCATAGATCAATTTGATATAATCCACACTAGACCTAGAGGAAGCACTACATACTGTCCTAAAGAAACACAAATGAGACCATTCTGAACAGAAATTGATCTTCTATAGAAAATCTCTCTGCATTTTCTCCAGTTGTTTTTTTTTTTCCCACCAGTTTGAACAAACAATACGTTAAATTTACTTTCTGTTTAATCAGTGCTCTCATGCAGTTGGTTTCATCAGTAAGAATACTAAGTTTATGTATCTGTTGATGTAAAGGTATGTGTCATACAGCAGTGACACACATATTTTGAAATGGAAACTATGGAAATGTGCGAGAAGGACTTTTTTCCTCCCACTTCCTTCCTTCGAACATTTGCTGGAGGTTGTTTTTTTTTCTCTCAGCCAGAGAAAGCCAGATCCAACACATACAGCAATTTAACAGTGTGCTGCTTCTATTTATAAATCTTTGGTTTTTTTTCCATGAAAAAATACTACACTTTTTGAATCATTTCATCCCAAAACAAAAGATGCCAAACATGATAAATAAATCATTTTTTTCATTTTTCTACTAATTTTACATCTGCAATTCCTTAAGCTTAACTGTTATTTCTTGTTTTACACAATTTTCACTGAGAAGAGAATCAAGGCAAATGTCAGCAGTTTTAATTTCATGCAGAGCTATAGCAACTGCTCAGACACACACACACAAAAAAACACCTCTGCACGTAGTCCCCACACAGTAAACAACAAGCCTTAGCTCCTCACCAACAGGACTCCCTCTTTCTGCATCTCTGCTGCAGTCTCAAATTCATTTTTCCTCTCAATCTCTCTCTGACCTCCTCACATGGTGTCCCTGCCAAATTCTTGGCATTGGAAGTGAGGGGGAAGAGGCCATACCATAAGCGTGTTGATAATGAGGAGATAGAAATAGAAAACCAGCTGGATTGTCCTAATAAAGTATGTCTGGGATTCAGAGACACAACAACTCCTTGTTCAGGTCACTGTTCAGCATTTTAACCCTTTGCATTCAACTTGACCTTTCACTGATCTCCATTAAATTATTAAATTAACATTTAATATTAAATTGTACTTGAAAAATTCACTTTGATTTCACAGAAACCTATGACCTGCTTCTGTCTATCTGTACTTTAATTATGTCATTTTCACTAGAGACATGTAAGTCCATCCGGGAAGATTTTTTGCTCAAGGAAACTTAATCATTTTTCTATTTTTCTATTATCTTAAAAATGCCAATTCTGTCAAATTTGATCATTGTTCTTTTGCTGAAGTGTGTCTGGGGTAACTTTGATGCCACTTAAGGGTTTTCCAAATGTTTAATGCAATAACTTATTGTTTCTCTTCACATAAGTAATTAATCAGTAATTAACCACTGGAAATTAAACAGGCACTAACATACACAAAACAAATAAACAAACAAACCAAAAAAAAACCCCAAACCTTTAATTTACCTACATCTGTGACCCCTTAGTAAAGAAAGATTAGTAAGAAATCCCCATTTAAGCTGATTTGATTAAGCCTTCTATGGTGCTTTGGTGTCACACATTGACAACACCTTCACTGCTAGTAAAGAGCAAAATCAAGAAAAAAACGCCTCTTTTGTTTGTTTGTTTTGCTTCCTAGTCATACTTCAAGTCTTATTCACAGATCATTACCAAGCAAAAATGTCACAGATCCTTAAAACCAAACAGTATGCACAACACCTTCTGTTATTAAGCTCATTTGCTCTTACTATTCATTCTCTGGTGACTGATCACCTAAAAGAAGGTAGAGAAACCAATGAAGGACAGCTTTTGATTTCTTGAAAATCATGGCAATAATTTCAGCCTCTTTGTCTCAGTTATCCCATGATATGTTTGTAGCTCCTCATTTATAAAACAAATACTTTGAAATTAAATATAGGAATTTTTAATCAGAGGTCAGAATTTTCCAGATGCTATGAGATTGTGGTATTCTGTCTGATTAATGGTTGAGATACAGTGGATTTTCTGTAGGGGGACTCTTTTTTAACACAAAAAAAACATTCCTCAGGAAAGGCAAGTAATACCGAACCTGCGTATAATGAAAAAATTTAGATTTCTACTACTTGCATGAATATAACAAGTGTTAATAAAACTATAGTATCAATTGTAAGAAAATTATTTCCTCTAAGACAATGCATATGAAGTCATACCAAAAGTTGTACTTCCAGTCCCTCAGTCTTAGCCAGTTTAACAAGATTCCATTTTTATTTACAGACCATTTAAACAACTGCTTCAAAGGGAAAGCATGATGACCAGCAAACATTGCCTTCTACAATTCACCAATTTACCCAAATGATGATCACTTCTTCCCATCCTCCTAGTGCATAAAGTATGCATAAGATTTAGCCTAATTACTCCATATAGTAAATACAAGAATGGCCACGTGGCACTTCTTTTACACAGTTTCTGTTAATTCAATGAACTGGCCTTTGGAGTCCCAATAGTTGCATGTGCGCAGCTCTGAGGTCTATAGATTTATATGCAGTTATGAGAATGATACTGTCAAAGACCTACAAATTGCTTTTTTGGATTTGGATTTTTGATATCAAAATTATGTGATCAAGGCAATAGGTTCTGTCTTCCTTTTTTATTAAGTGTTCTTACAACTAGTAAAATTTACTGGAGAGAGGAGCAACATCAAATGCGGTTCAAAAGCTGCACTGAATAGATAGAGCAGGTCTAAAGGCCCTAAATTCTGTTCCAGGTTCTACCAGTCATTTCCAGTCTCTGGATTAAAGTTTTGCCAAAAAACTAGATAATGACAGTGATCTCTTCACATAGGAAAAACAGAAAGAAGCAAACTATGATTACTTACCAAAAAATAAGGATGTAGAAAAAAAGAAGGTATGTACAGGTAAGGATCACACTAAAATGCAATGAAGCAAATGTACAGAATTCCACCTACAGATTACGCTGTATTACTGAGAATACATACAAAGCATGAATTCTCAATCACCTCTCCGTTAGTAGATACACGATCTTAAAATTGCTGCTTTTTATAACACCAGAAAAGGGCCCCCAAAAATGGAAAAAAAATCATGTATGTATTGATTAAAAAATTAAAACTTTACAAACTATGGCATATATCTTCTTATTATTCTGTCAAAATATAACTCCTATGGCAAGGCCATCTAAGCTTAAAGTGATTACAGAGATTAAGTAATTATCAGCAGATAAATAACTACCATCAGATACAAGGTATGAACCACTCAGCCAATTANAAAGAAAAGTCATTTTATCCTACAACTATAAACAAAGCCACGAAGAAACAGGTGAAATTCACATTTCTGTAAAAAATACAACAACATCTGGCATTTCTAGTGTGATCCTCCCACCTCTACAAACATTATTCCCTCCAAAACTCTGAATTTACACACTTTTCTGTAGAAGTGAAGATAGATTCTTAAAACTTTGACATGAAAAACATATTGCTTTTACAAGACTGGGCTGAAAAGCATGTCTACACTAGAAGAGAAGTGGCTTAAACTGCTTTGGACACATTTGTTTTAGACAGCAACAAGTATGACTTGCATATTAAAGCTGTGACACAGGACCAGTTTTTCCAATAAAATTCAGATGGAGGTCTTCAATCCCCAAATGTAGGGGTGGATGAGCCAGAAGGGACTTCTCAGCGTATTAAGTTGTTCTCAGAACCAGCTGCAATGGCAGCTTACTCATTTAGTAGTGAAATGGTGGTACCACAGGGTATTGCCATCTCCTGCTTGTGAACTGCTCTTCTCTTTTCTTCAGAATATCTTGTGGCTTTCAGCCAAATTAAGCACTGTGTGTGCTTCAAATTATGCACACCAGAAAGGTATACATTGGTTTGCCAAATTAGAAAGGTGGGTATAAACATACACAATGTCAACACTGCATTTGGGGAAACTTTAGTAAAGCTGTAAATATTAATCAAAAATTAATAGTAAGAAAACATGAGAAGTGAAATTTTAATAAGATGCTTAATTTAAGTTTCTTTAGCTCCCTGTCATGGTCATCGTGTATCTGAGCAACTTAGTTGTTAAAAGGTAAAAAACTGACTCATCTGTGTTGCATCTTGGCTTACGCACTCCCCAGACATAATGTGGTGGATTTTTCTCCTCCACACCATAAGCAGGAATTATATAGGAAGGGAAGACATCTTGCATTGCATTCTAAAGGTAATGAGATAAGTGGTTACTCGTATTTATTTTGGAAATAAAATAACAGGAAGATTATATTATATCCTGAAATAAGTAAGCTTAAACACCTAAAACATAAGTAACATCTATTCCATTACTAAAAGTAGTTATTTTCAATCACATCCGCAGATTACACTGGAAGACAGTCCTACAGGAACAGATGTTGGTGTCAACCAAAAGAATGAAGATAGAGTCCTCACACTGCAGCAGTCACCTAGCACTGAAGAACCACTGAAGATTCCTGTTCATTGAGGTTATATTTCAAAATCTAAGATGTAGAAAAGTAGACCAGCAGTGGTTCTTTGCAATGTTTCCTAGATCTTAATAAAATATAATGAATAATGCTAGTAGCCCATTAATCACATTAGTGAAATTAAAAGACTAGGAGAGCTCGTGGTTTTTTTCGTTTTGTTTTATTTTTTGTTTGTTTTTCCCAACGGTGTAAATAGCGAGGCTCTTCTCTGCTTCTGAAGCTTTGAAAGAAACAAATATGATATCAGGATATGGCTCAGCAGTCTCATCAATACTTTCTGTGGTCTATTCTCACTTCAATATTTCCTTTTTTTTTTTTCCTATTTTCAATGCGATAATCAAACAAGCACACCCAGTGCAGTGCAGTGACAGTACAGATGGGGGGAAGCAGAAGCTGAACTTTCTGTCTACTGCAAATAATCTTCTTTTTAGGTGTTTTAATTTAAAAATATCTGAAGCCTTCTGAAGTAATATTCTGCATAATCCTTTGGCAAGACATCTAGAAATTACTTTTGTTCTGACATCTATCACAAAAAGAAGACGGGAGACTGATAACGCATGTTAAAGGAACAGAGGACCTTACAAGTTCAAAGACAGGTCCTCTAGGAGCCCTATCTTAAGTGATATTAAAGCAAAACATAAAACTAAAACAAAAAATGCAAATAAACAAAATCCACAAATACTAATGGGCATGTCACTAAACAGCAAGCTAATCTTGGTCAATAAGGAGATTTAAGCACAAACAAAGCAAACAAACAAAACACACACCAATCAATCAAACATGGGGGAGCATTAATAGGAGATTCTCAAAACATGTACAACCACTGGTCAAAAGTAGCAAGTGGTGCTTGATTAGCTGAATTAGTTCTGGAAATCCTTGAGGAGCTTCCTTTAAAATAAATAAATAAAATACAATTAACATGGAACTCAAATTTCATTTCTTTGTGATAGGACAGACATGCCATGCCATTACTATTTAAACTTTTCCTACAGGATGCTCCATCATTTTTCCCTCATGGAAAAAATAATTATTTTAGAAGATTTTAAGCAAAATTCAAATTTTAGGTTACAGACTCATAAGACAGTTCATCTATATGTAAATCACGTGCACTAACAAAAATTAATTTACTTGTTGTTTTGTCATTATAAACACAGCCAACAGTAAATCACACAATACAGTCAAATGTAGTTTCGTGATGCTCACATTCAGTTCAAGAGTAAGGAACAGCTCAATCTCACAGATCTAGTACTGACCCTTCCTTCTCATTAATGATTACAAATTTATGGTCGTTTCTTCTCTTTTCAAGAGAAATTCTTTAGTATCTATAAAATATGAATAATTCTAGGACTATTATTACAGTCATTATCATTCTTATGCATTACTTGAATTACAATGCTATTTTAGGAACATTAGCAGACTTACAAAACCGTAATTTTTAATTATTTTACTTTCAGTATATAGAAACTGGGATTCTGTTTGCCAGTAGTGCTATTTCCAGCATGCCACTTACCAAGGAAAAGTGGACTGCCAATAGACATGAACAGGTGACCACCAGCTGGAAAACAGCAAATTCTGCATGCCAAACTCCAAATTCTGCTTTATGAGACACAACAGATTCTGCCATATAGTTCTCCTATCAAACAGTTCTCCATTTTATATAAAGAAATGACTGAGACCTTTAAAAGGAGGCTTTTAAACATTTTCCACAGTTCCTCCTATCCAGACATCTAAAACATCCAAAACATACACATCACAAGCAGAAAGAAAATATGGCTTCCAAAATTCAAAGTCAGTTACTCTTCTATGAAATCTACACGTGCTTTAGTTTTCATAAACATAAGCTAGGGAAATTAAAAAAACAAGCTTAGTTTTTTTGTTCTTTATTCTGCCTACACCTAAGCAGGCATAACATTGTGGAACACACTCTTTTCTTTAAAACTACATCATCAAAATATCTGTATCACATAGAAAATAACTGATAGGCATTTTCACATATAATTCTGTACCTGTAAAAAAATTAGGGCATGTCTATCACAACCTGGTATCTCCCATAAGATATCAGTGGCAACACAATTATTCAAGATTCTCTAGTAGTATAACAAGGNAAAAAAAAAACACACCAAAAAAGAAAAAAGGAATGGTGTAATAATCTAAATATATATTTACTCTTAGCTATTACATGCAGGTTAGAACATGCATAACATTTTGCCATTCCACAAACCTACAATTAGAATGAGCAGTGCATCACTGACATGTAACACCAACTGGAATTGAAACATTCAATCCACGTACTTCACTAATAAAGTATTATTTTATACAAAATGCAATACATTTAATACACCCTCCTGAAATTCCTCTAGCAAGATGCCTAATACTTAATTAACACTGAAATACAGACATCAGAGGTGCCTACAACTTTTCTTAACAGTTCACACACAAATGCAATAGCATAATTCAGCTACCAAAACATATTTGAATGTGAAAGCTATTCAACTAGCGATAATTATGGTTTCCAGATTTTCACTGCTCCTGTACACAGTTAAGTCCTGTTCAATGCTCCTCTTTCCCAAAAGAATAAAGAATAGGAAAAACAAAATAAAATAAAATAAAATAAAACCACCAACAACGAAAGAAGGGTATTACAATGTCTTAAATTCCCTGGGTTCAGTTCAGTTGTTTTACATTTTTACTCTCAAATGAACAAACAGTGCCTCCTCCTACATAATATTTCATTTCTAGGAAAAAGATCAAACTCTCAGCAATTTTTTGACGCTTTTCTCAGGACTAAAATCATTCAAGTCATACTTTAAAAAAACAAAAATGTGATGTAAATAAGCAAGAAAGCAGTAGCAAATATTTAACATGTCAGATGTGAGAAAAACTCAAAAGCTAAGAGCTAAAGCATAATAATAGGTTTGGGGTTTTTTAAGAGAGAAAAGGAGATGGCCATATATTGACAAAATACACTTCTAGTCAATCAGAACTAAATTAAGTGTTGTGTAATAACTCAGATCTTATATTTAATTTTCACTGAACCCTATATTCTATATTTCAAAAGGCTAAGAACAAAGATAACCGTTCATTTTCACACAAACTTTTCTAACTCTGATAAATTTATTTCATCTCTGTCCATTTCTTATAGCTTATTCACAAAAATTAGGACTTCTTCATTTATTTCTATTATTTTTATCATCTATTTTTCTGCAATACGCATACTTTCTTTTTTAATATTAGATTGTCTTCAATTATGAGATGTAACAGAGGAGAACTACAGAAAACAAGCAGTTAAGCAATATTAAAGATACGTCACCTTTAAGGTGCAAAAAACCCAACTTGATTTGGCACCAACATTTTTAGAAATAGAATTTCAAAGGACAATTTGTCTGGACATAATAGTCTCCTTAAATATAACAGGCATCTTAAATATCACTCAAGTTAAAACATCTGCTATCTATGAAAGATGAACTGGTTTTGGCACAGCGCATCAAAATTTCAAAACTTACGATAACAACCTATGGAAGATAAACTTTGTACGATTTTGCCTGTAATAGCATAGCCTTAAATCTACAACATAGAACCTATTTCCAAGACAATCCCTGACATCATTATTAGCAGCTTAATAAAATACACACATCATATTCTTCAAGTTCAGAGCTTCCATTGTAGTTCTTCCTTTTTATGATCTTGCTATAAAGCAAGATTTTAATCTGAAATGAAGTGTTTATGCAGGTCTTTTGGAAAACAGAAAGGAAAATCTGCTAAGAGCTATACTTGGCTACTTTAAACAGGCATTAAAGTCCGAGGGATATAATACATGTACACAATTACATACATGTATAACATTTTCAGTAAAAGGAGACTGAAGTTGTAGATTAACAACAGCAACAGGAATGAAAGAACCTGGATGCTACTCCTTATTGAAGAACTTAGAGTTTATTACCAACTAATTCCAACAAGAGCTGTAGGAGCTGAAAAATCTCTTAAAATTGGATATCAGTATCAACTCAAAAAATAGTAAAAAAAAATAAAGTTTTAAGTCACATGGAACACAGTAGAAAACTTAAAACTCATTTTTCTATCACTGAAATGAAGGTAGTATTTCCACACTTTGCTTGTTTCCAAGGCTCTATTTCAGATAGAGAATAAAAAATGTCTTAAATAACTAAATAACTTAAATAACTTAAATAATTTAAAGAAAGAACTATGTTAAAACTTCCAGCTACTGTATTATGAATAATGTATTTACCTGTAGCATGTTTTTGGCTTAAAAGTAGGTGTATTTTATACTATTGCTAGTATAAATCATGTTGCATGCCTCATTTTATACCCTGACAATTCCGTACTAATTCTCACATATATAGAGATACATGAACACAAATGTTTATTTAAATGCATATAGTTTAGATGCATTCTTAAGAAGAAAATGTTAGAAATAATTCTCCAATTCAAGTTAATAGACAAAACACTTCCACATAGAATTGCAGGGGCTGGAAGGGACCTCAAAAGACCAGAGTCCAACTCCCCTCCTAAAGCAGGAACCCTACAACAGGTTGCACTGTTAGGCATCCAGATGGTTCTTGATTAACTCCATAGAAAGAGACTCCACAGTCTCTCTGGGCAACCTGTTCCAGTGCTCCGTCACCCTTACTGTAAAGAAGCTCTTTCACATGTTTGTATGGAACCTCCTATTTTCAAGTTTTAGGTCACTGTTCCTCCTCTTATTGCTGTGTGCCACGGACATGAGCCTGGCCTCATCCATTTGCCTCCCACCTCACTTCAGATATTTATAACCATTTATCAGATCCCCCCTCAGTCTTCTCTTCCCTAGGCTGAACAGACCCAGGTTACTCAGACTTTCCTCATATGGGAGATGCTCCAGGCCCTTCATCATTTTTGTCGCCCTCTGCTGGACTCCTAGGAGATCCTTGTCTTTTTTGAACTGGGGAGCCCAGAACTGAACACAATATTCTAAACGTGGACTCACCAGAGCAGAGTAGAGGAGGAGGATCACACTAGCCTTCTTGGCCACAAGGGCACGCTGCTGGTTCATGTTCAACCAACACCAAGGTCCTTCTCTGCAGAGCTCCTCCCCAGCAGGTCATCACCCAACCTGTACTGACGCATGCAATTATTCCTCCCCAGGTGCAAGATACGCTTTAAAAAAAAATCCTATTTAATTTGTGACAATTTAATTTCAGATAATTGTTTCCAACATTACTAGATATAAAAGATAGTTATTCAAATAGTTTATTGTAAACTTTTTCAAACTACCATTGAAGAACTATGTAAGTTTGTTTTTCACAGGGAAGCTTCTAAAAAGGTGCCAAATACTACCGTGTGCATAAATACTACCATGTGCATCTTGGTACTTTTAGTAACAGGAACATCTGTCTACTAGGAAATGGATAAAGCAATTACACAGCACTTTAAAATCATTTTCTTACAATAAATCAATATTTTATTAATAAATGTGATTAGGCATTACTGATTTATGTGGTTTTTTTTCTATCCCTGAAAATAAAATCCAGATCATAGATCAGCAGTTCATAAATTGCATTCTGTAAGAATTTGGGACTAGATTAGCATAACACTGTGCCTGGTTAAAAATAATTTACAAGTTGAAACTTAAATTATTTTTATGGTTCCATCAAATGAATCCATATTCTCAAAATATTTTTCTGAATGCTAAAGTGGGTTGTCATGTTCAAAGACAGTACAGCAGTGCAAATCAGATATGATCTTTCTCTTAAACTGGTGTTGCCTAGTGTAATGTGTACTATGCCACTAATGACTTGACTTGAAACAGTTTAAGCATAACAGGAGTAACTCTCAAAGTGTTTTTGTCTTGTTTATTTTCTAATACCTGACAACGGTGAAAAACAAATTTAGTTGGTGGTGTAAAAATTCAGTAACTGAATTTCACCTCCTTCCCCGACAGTAAAAATTCTGAACCAATAGTAAAAGAATATGAAAATGAATGTCAGACTAATAAGACCAGTCAAAACATCCCCAAAGTACACTTCTACTTGAATGAGATTTCCTAAGCTGCAGAACTAACCATAAAATTACACAGCCGATCTGATCTAAATAGTTGATTGTTACTCTCCGTTTATGAGAATTGATTATCTTGATTATTTTGGATACACGACTTCCACAACCCACACTTCCCCCCTCCTTTGATTCACCCACACTGATTTTCTTCAACGTATAAGTAACTGGTCACAGTTGTATACACTAGACATGTAAAACTTCCAAACAGGTGAGGAAGAGTAAAGCAGACAACACTCTCTCATCAGGCATGAGTATCATATTTGAAACAAATAAAGCTCTCTTCAGTTTTATGGAGTATGAGAGCTGCTCTAAAAGTAATGCCTCCTATTTTATTAGTTAACCCACAACATCAGACACCAATGTGGGCAGATACGGCAGTCGAGGTTGAACCTTCCCACCAGTTTGTTGCCATACAACCATCTGACAAAATGGTGTCTGACACAGAAGCGCATATGGAGCAAAGTTGCGCCACTGATTTCCTCTGTGCAGAAAAAGTAGCACCTACTGTCATTCACTGATGCTTGCTGAATGCTTCTGGAGACCAAACAGTGAACATGAGCACAGGTAGGTGGTATGTTTCAGAAATGGTGACGGTGACACTGAGTCACCCCCACTGGCTCAGATTTCGGCAAGTGCAGCATGCAGGCTCTAATTCATCACAAGCAAAAATGCCAAGCTAATGGTGGTGACTGTGGAAAAATAGTGTTTGGTAGCTGAAAATTTGCTCTATCAAATAGTTCTATTCTTCTCTTTGTATCTTTTGGAGACATTTCTTTCAGACCTATAACATCCTGAATTTTTTTCAGACGTAATAAGACATATTTACACAAGCACTACTTATTCTCTTATGCAACATCTTCATGAAAGTAACATACCTGAAAATCTGAACCATCTGCAAATTATATATGGACTTCTGCAGTGTATTTCAGACCACATGTAATAATGCTGAGAGTCCTGCCTAATTATATATAAAAGCCCACAAAAGCTCTAACATTAAAGTGATGCAGTGTGATATTAATAAAAATTGAAGAAGTTCTTAGACACTTCTACAGCCTTGTTTAAAATCTGCATGCATAACTATTATTCTAAAGTCTGTGTTTTAAAAAGCACCTTTAATATACACCTCAAAAGAGGTGTATAAAATATCCGGGATAAAACTGTTTCTCTTGTATAAGACCTTTTATTATTATTATGTATTAAATGAAACAGGTTTTCAGAGATTAGACAGTAAGAAAACAACCTTTCTTGAAGTATAACTAATCACTGTTCAAACAACCACCAGTTCACCTACACTGATCACTTATTACTGGTAGCACTCCAGGTTATACTACAGGTTCTTTCATATTGCATTCCAGTTATACTATCAGCAATACAGCACCTTGCAGAATTCATCTTACTGATATTAAGCCAGCAGCATTAGCTGAGACCTGACTGTCCTTTGGAGATCTGACCCTTAAAACTCAGAGAAAAACGATACATTATAAAGGATTTCTAGAGAGTACCCAACTGACCAAAAATCTAAATTCAAATCCAAGCTGTCCAAATTCCAATTCTGTGGCAGTTGTACACATTTTCACGGCTTACATTGAAAATCTTTTTCATTTGAAAGCTATTATGTCTTGATTTTCATTTACACATTTTTCTTCCCCCTTCTGTGGCTATTACATAGAGAGTGCTAATTGCAATTGTGTTCTGAAAAAGAAACAAACAAAATACAAACTAAAACTCAGCTGTTCATGCTATCGTCTCAGATCAATAAATAATCTCCTGTTAACAAAAATATACTTCACATTAATTAATTTTAAAAGTACATAAGTATACCATGCTAATTGCTCTTAATCTAGTGAAAAACACATACTTCTCTATATGAAGTACAATATTCAATACTTACATTCTTACTACAATAATGACTAACAGAATAGCAATAAATATTTCACAAACAAATTAATTTGTTCACCATGCTTCATTATAATCCATCAGCAGAAAACACAGAACATTTCTTCAAGCTGCAGTGAAAAATTTACAAGTAGAAACCATTTTTTTTTTAATCAGAGTTTATGATAAATAATCATCGTCCTTTAAACAATGATGCTTTAAGTAAATATCAACAAATAGTTCATTTCTGTAATTCACTTGTCCAGTAAGCATACTCCCACTGCTTTCATTGCTTTCTCTCACAACATACAGCCTTATTTTTGTATTAATACTGACCAGATTACTTGGCCTTTCAATGGACCATGAAAAGTTAAGCCTTGTAGCTGAAGAAAAGCATAATCCAATACCCCACCTTGTGGGAACCCAGCACTGCCTGACACTACACAGAAACCGACCTTTTTGTCCTTCAGACTTGCCTACCAGGCCCCATCTTCTATCGCAAAAGCCAAATCATCTGATCCCAAACTAACTGTCAACTGCTTGTGATGGTGGGGAAGCCAGACATCAATCAATCAGTTTTTTATCAGAGCCACTCTTCGTTTTTCTGTTGTGCTCATCTTATCATCTGACCCAGTTGTAGCCCTGACTTCAGAAGCTTAAGTAACTTGATGACAAAATATGCGTCTGTTTGTCCAAGATGCACACTGTTAAGGAGTGCACTTGTATTTTTAGCAACTAGCTAATATTTTTTTCCAGATAAACTGTCAAATATTTGAGATTTTTCTCAGTTCTTAAATTTTTCAGTGTTCCCTGAAATATCATGCATTTTTGGAATGACTGGCAAACTTTTTTTTTAAGTAAAAATCTATACATGCATTTGCATCAAAAATTGATCCATTTGTTGGAAAATGAAGTCATTTGCAAACCAAGGGCCTCTTAGAGGTACTCCATTCTATTCATATACACAGTGTTATTCAGTTCCACTCTATGATTGTTCACATGAACGCTTCATGCAATAAAAGCGTCCAAAACACCAGTAACTCTATGGCGACACTCACAATTTTTTTATTTTGCATTCTACAAAGCTACAACATTTTGTCTACATCCTTTCTGAAACGGCTGAAGCACAATTAGCAGACACGATACAAATCCCAATCTGACTGAAAGCTTTCAAAAATGATTTGATATTGCTTCCAAGAAAGATGGAGTCTTTGCCACGCACATTTATTAACTGAAGATTGTAACCTTAGAAGGTGGGAAGGAGGGGATGGTGATTCTTTTTTCATAACTACTCAGCCTTTCATACTTTTGCCATCATCTTCATTGGTTTCACAACCGCGTCGCAGTTGAATTCACAAAGCTGCATAAAATATATTAGGAAAGTCCTTGCTGTACTTCTTCACAACTTTTCAGAGGAAAAAATCTTTATAGCCATCTAACATTAAGCCTGAATGTGGAAGTGAGAAGTGAAGACAAAATCTACAGAATATACACGTAATTTCAAATTAGATTTTACAATTCCTTTTCAATTTTTTTCTGGATATCTTGTAAACACTAATCTTTCTACTCGATAACAGAAGTGTAACAAGTATTAAATAGCAGTTCTAATGATGATCCCCATTACAGGAGTAAATCGCAGTACTTCCTTTGAGGCTTGCGCTGCAACTACAGAAGTAAAAATAATATCAGCCTCTACAGAATTTCTTCTCAGCCTAAATGAACACCACCATATATCATCTGAAAAAGTATTTTCAAGATTATTCCATTTCAGCAGAGAAAATCTTCACAATAGACACACAAAAAGACATCTCTCACCATATTTGGGTCTATGAGGAATTTCGTGTTTTACAGTATAATTCATTCCGTTCTCATTAAAAAATCACTTTTCAATAAGAACTGCAAGTGTGTTTAAAAAGTAATTACATTTTTATGTATCATTTTTACCACAAAAATATATAGACTTTTACTTTTTGTAGATAATATGAGAAGAAGCAAGCACGGGGAGGGGGGGAAAAACCTCAACCGTGGAATTCTTTTAAACATGATGAAAATACTTAAATATAAACTTGGCTCCTCTTTTACGCTACATTCTGGTTTTATATACAAACTCTCATATACCATTTGTGGATGTATGTATTTTTAAACCCTGGTCCCACAATTATTTTCACATTTGTTGAAAGTATTTTTTTAATGAACAGTGTGTGAACCTTAAGTTTAAAAATATATTATTATACCATCCAATAAAGGCTTAGATAGATGGAAAACCCACTAACATGAAAAATGTTGTGATATTTTACTGTAGTCAGTATTCATTAGAAGAGTTTACAGGTTCAAGAAAATTTTTTACTATACTCTGCTTCACTGAATCTAAGGTAAAAAGACCGAGTACAGTAAAACCAGTGTGCGACACACAGTTATACCAGCTAATCTCAGACTGAAAGCTTCAAATCTTGTCATTTGGAAGAGTAAAGCAACATCAATCTAACTCATCTATGTGAGTGCAAAGAGTAAGGTATGAGAAGAGCTTATGAAATCAGTGTTATTTTCAGTAGGTTATTAGTAACTTCTATCCATTTTATAAACCTACTGTAATTGAACTAACCTTTATTGTAAAAGTTCTACAAAAACTAGACTGTAGTACTTAAGAGTGAGAACATCATTTGTCACACTCTTGCTTTATTTACACATTTGCGGTTAAAACATTGAGTGAATATAAAGATCAAATAGATAAACTTAATACCGAATTAGCTCCTTAAAGGTTTCTAAGGATTACTACTAAAAACGCCACCTCCTAAATGTGTTTTGAAATCCTAGCTAATTCTTCAAAACAAATTACTAGCATTTGCAAAGGGTGACAATCTTACGTAACACTTTTCTTCAACACAGGAAATATGGGACAAGAGAAAAATAAGAAAATAGACCGAAAATCATCAGGATAAAATTTATTCAACATCTGTAACAGGAAGACAGAAGCATTTTTTGCTTATCGTATTTTTAAATTATACAAACTCTATTTCACAGATGTGATTACATAGACAATATTAGAAGCTATTAAAATATAACTTAAGGCTGTACATCTTTATATCAAACTAAATCCCTTTTCCTTTTCTAAAGAAGAAAAATCTACTGTGACAACCACCCGCATCTGTTACCAACTCATGATGGCATTACCCTTTCAAAGCATTAGATGAAACTGAATAATCAATGAGAAATGTCAATACCGAGAACTGATTCCTTCTACAGAACAAGCTTTATGCATGTGTTTGGGTTTTGTTTGGCTGCTTTTCTGTATTTTCTGCAAGAACTCATCTTCAATACTGCAAATGTGCTGAACTGCTCTTATAACATTTTCATTCTCCAAAACAATACTTTACCTGCATCACTGCATAAGACAGATTTTTTTTGTTATTTCACATTCTAGGAATAAAAAGAAAAAAAAAATCCTATTCCACCAATAACTAGAAGGCAAGTATATTGATACTCTTAATCTTTGTCTCAAATACAGCATGTCCTAAGGAGCTATCAAACAAATCAATGTATGTATACAACATTTACGAACAACTGGGTAAAAAAACACACTTGCTTCCCAAAGCAAAACTTGTACTAGTAATCATTGTCTTCCAAGTCCTCAGAACAAGATTCAACCATACTATGACTATATATATACTCAGAAGTCTCGTCTGCATTGTCTACTAACAAGACTCTTAGCATGCACTTAAGAATACAGAAGGATACTACAATACAATAACACAACATTATTTATATTTTATTGTCACAAGCTTAGGAGATGATTGCATCAGCTTACAAGACTCAAAAATAATTAACCAGACTGTTGCATACATATTTTCCATGATGACTGACAGGCATTAATTCAGGAGTGAATAGAACACTGATGCTATTTCTTTTGACTTTCCAGATACTTGTTTGAAAAGTCTTTTAAGGCAGAACGCATAATAAAATATGTAGAATTTGAGTTGGTAGAAGGAATGTGCTTCTTAGCTAGTTCTACACTTAATTCTATTTAAGTGGAAGAAATCCCAACCATACATTGCACGGGAGAAGAAATATTACCGCATGAATACTGTAGAATTTCCATACTTTCACTTTATAACCTGTTTATCCAACGCCCAAATTACTAAGCTTTAAGTAATCCTGACTACACAATTCTCCTCTACCGTTGTGTCATCTCAAAAAGACAATCCGACAGTAATGGTAATGACACCCTCTCAGACAAGCCTGTGGGCATTAATATTTAAATCTTACCTATCCCTTGTGATTGGAATTCAGCCTCTATTCACAAACAAAAACTAAATCAATGTTCTTAGAGTTCAAACTAGATCCCTAAACAGTTTGCCACTCTCCATGCACAGATAAGATAAACTTTCTTTGACCCAAGAGATGAAGTTGCCATGACGATCAGAGAGTCCACTTTCTATATTGATATTTTGCTGATGTAACAACAAATAGAACCAGATCCTAGGGCTGATAATGGTGATTAATTAATACTAATATTGATCCCTACAAGCAAGAGACAAGGCTATTAACTTGAAGCCTGAAAAGTCAATTGTTACCTGTGGCAGAGATACTAGCAGCTGATTTTGAAACATAATAAACAAATGTGCTATATCTTTATGCTAATACCTTTTAAAGTGGTATATCCCTTTCTCAAGCACAGTAGTTTCACAATCCACGTCTATTATTTTAATTAAATCTTTTTCATCTGCATACAAATAAGAGAAATAAACTTCAAAATCTGTAACAGAAGTTAGGCAAAATGCTACGGACTGGCACCTTTAACATGGGCTACTTAAAAGCGCTCTTAAAGAATGCAGTGCAAAAAAGCTTACAAAGACTACTAATAATGCGGGATTTGATTTTGATTAAACATCACAAATGAGCATTTATCAAGCAGGAAGCCTATCTGATCCCTCATTCGAATGGAGAAAAATAACAACAACAACAACAACAACAACAAAATAACCAAAACAGGTGAAAGTCTCAGTGTAAAGATTACATCCTTAAAGGCAAAACTCTACAAATCAAAGAACTTCTTAATTTACAGGCTATATTTATACTGACGGCAGTTACATCTTTGTGAAGTAGATACTGTTAAAATATCTCTTCAAGAACCTCTTGGATTCTTTCTTTTCCCTCTTTAGGAACACATAATGAAAGTCACATAAATCTTAAGTGCATAACATTTTTAAAAAAACCAAAAACCTCCCTTTTTCTTAAAAAAAAAACAAAAAAACAAACAAACACAGAAATCCAGCCCATCTCATAACTTGCTCTGGTCATATTACCAACCAAAGCAGAACAATTTTCTTCTGACTTAAGAAATGGTATTTTTGCTCAGAGATCTGCTTTTCCAGGTACGCGATATGACTTCACAGCAAGTTTCATTATTTGTAAGCTACTCCTGCAGTATTGATGAAATATATTTTATGTTTCATGGAAATAACTGGCACTGCTGATGGCTAGCTTGGTTTCCTCCTCACTTTATTACACTGAGCACTGTACGATTCTTTGTGTTAGCTACTATACAGGTTACAAAAATTTGAATTAGTGAATACAAAAAAAACCTAAGAGATTCAATTGCACTATTTTACATCTCATATGAATGTCTAAAAATATGTATATTTCCATTAATACATGACTCTAAAAGTAAGTGCTATTTTAACATGTGGTATTAATATCTTGCAACACAATGATAAATTGCTTGCAAAGAACTAGCACTCAGTCTCAGAAAAGTAAAAATCATCATTCATGATTCATACTCAAGAGGTACAGGCAGCTGCTTACCTTGTGCTCTGCTTTGATTAAACTGAAAGCACTGTAAGTGCCTTCAATACAGTACAGTGTAATTTAAAGGAGAGTGAAAAGTGAAACTCTGACAGAGGAAAAAAAATGTTTTATTTATTTTTAAAAGGCAAAGATAAAAAATACTCCATGTCCTACCCTACTTTAGCAATGAGACGTTATAGCTACCCTTCTGTTCTATTTTATGTTAACTGGGAATTCTATAGGAGAGGCAAAAAGCAAAAAATTCTCACCCCTCGATTCTGTTTCTAAGCCAGACACCTACACACAAGCCTACCGGAGCTCAGTGACAATGCATCAGTGTGCGCGTCCTAATGCCTCTATTAAACTTACTAAACTCCACAGAATGATTTACGAGCCTCCTCTCTACACGTTTCCAATCACTTAAAATAAATATTTTTTTGTGTCTTTACATATGGATTCCATTCCTGAAAAAAAGAAAAATGAGCAAATGCAGTTACACACAATCATAGGAAATTTCTTCATATCTTTTTTTCTGTAATTAATAGCAACTGCAAAACTTCTCTAAGCAGTGAATTTTATTTTGCAGTACTGTATCACTGATATAATAATGTAGATTTTTAATTGCAGAAGAGTAGTCATTATGGACCCTAGCGCACAAAAAAATCAAGATGACATCCAGGAATAAACTTTGATAATATATCTCTTGCCAGGCAGGAGCACAAAAAAAAAGTCATAAAGGAAAAGAGCTTAAGATAAATATTTTCAGACGACTTTATTTTAAAGGCAACAAGTAGAAGGACTGTCTTCCCCGAGCAATAAACATATATTTGCTTTTGAAAAGACAAACTTATTTTTATATTTGGCACACAAATGAAAACACCACAGGGTTTTCGTGAACTGGCATTTTACAAAAGAAAGCATTGTATTAAACTGCTTCAATACTTATGAAAACCACTGACAGTGTAAGAATAGGAAAGTGGCTATCTTGACTACATACTTGAAATTTATTGTACTGTCAGAAGAAAACTGAAA
>JACDJE010000269.1:78047-185141 GCA_016647715.1 Pavo muticus
TTAACAATCAAGATACTAATTATGCACTAGAAAGTCTTCCTAAATAACTTCCATAATTATATCACATAAAACACAGGATCAAAAAAAAAATAAAAAAAATCAAACACCCCATTGAGATGCACAGTAAATAAAATAGGCAGAAGTTTAAAAGCACATGGCATATTTGTCTGAGAATGTCAACTTCTGAAGTAAATCAAAGTTTCCTGGATCTCAAATTGATACCCAACTTTGAAATATGTCACAAAGTTTCAGTCATTAGGCTGCTCCTGTAAGTTGAAAGCTAGGTTTGTACCAGCGCTGATCGTTTGTATTTATCAAGTGACAGATTGTAACAGGGAGTCTCTACAAAGCAGATGATCAGCCAATACTATTCGAACTCTTTATAGGGACCCATCTCATTCAAGACGCTTATTTTCCTCTTTGCTAAATCACTTTGTCAATTCAATGCACATCCCACGCGGAGAGGGCTATTAATAAGCGTTCTGAAGTCAGAAATCAGTAAGGAGAACCGTACTCAAAGAGCTCCTCCACATCCCATGACAGTTACTTTGAATGGGGCTCTGTAACGCAGATCATCGGTGAAAATACATCGGGTCAGTGCCACCGATTTTAGAACAGATAAATAAATTTACAGTGCCTCTTTCGGAACGCCTGAGACTTCACCGAGTCCCGACCGCTACACTCGTTCAGCGGAATAACTAAAGAAAAGTTCATAAAGTTGGAACTGCCGTGCGTTACAGGCGAGAAGTGAGCCATGAGCCCCGCCAAGCAGAGAAATCTCTCAGCGCGAGCCTCCAGCACGCACACACCTGTTCCTCGGCACGGACTCCCGAAGCAGTCCCGGAGCTGCGGGGTGCGCCCGGGGGGAACGCGAGCGGCGCGGCCACGGAGAGCGCGTGGGGCCCCGCACGGCGCGGCGCGGCGCTGCGGGAACTTCCTCGCCTCCTTCGTTCTCCGCAAAGCGCGCGGGAGCAGCGCGGGGCTGCGCGCCCCGCACGCGCGCAAAGTTGCCGAGCGGCGCGGTGCCCGCCAAGCGCCGCTCGCTGCTCTGCCGGCGCTAAGCTCAACTTGGAGCGCAAACCGGGAGCGATCGCGCTCCCAAACTCGGAGTTCGAAGAGACGAGGGGGAGGCACCGGCGGCTCCAAAGGAGCACAAAACGGGAGAGCGAGGGGTCGATCGCCCCGCGCCGAGCGGCTCCAGCCTTCTGCCCCTTCCCCGCTCCACAGCTCCCGGCAAAGTTCGGGCGCTCCGGACCCAGCACTCCCCGCAGCCAGCTCCGTGCCGCCTCCCGAGCGCGAGGTAAACAGAAGTGCGTTGGAGGGAGCCCCCCTCCGGAAACTTACGTTTGATCTGCCGGGGTTTGCTCTGCTTCCTGCGGGACATGCTGCCGGCGGCCGCTCCTGCCTCGCCCCAGGTACGGAGCGGAGCGGGGAGGGACGGCTGAGGGCGGTGACAGATCAACAGACGGCGCTCATCGAGGGGCCTCGGCCGCCCCGAAACAAGGAGCGAGACCGCGGAGGAGCGGGGAGAGGGGAAGAGCGCGTGTGGAGAAGGGAAGAGGAACGGGGAGAGAGCGGCGGAGAGAGCGGAGGGAGGGGGGGAAGGAGCGAGGGAGGGAGGGAGGGAGAGGAGGAAGGAAGGAGGGAGAGAGGGAGGGAGGGGAGAGCCGGCTCCTCGCTCTCTCTCTCCCTCTCTCGCCCGCTCTCTGCCGTTGCCACGCCGCCTCCGCTCCCCGCGCCGCGCTCCGCTCCGACTGACGGGCGGCGGGAGGTGGCGGCGAGGGAGGGGGCGAGGGAGGGGCTTTCCGGGACGGGGGGGGCGGAATGAGGGGGTTTGTCCGTCAGCCCTGACGGGCAGCGGCTGCTCCCAGAGACGGGTCCGCGTGCGGTTCGCCTCACGCCTCCGGGCGCGTGAGGCTTCGGATGTCCCGGCGCTGTCGAGGCTGTGGGCCGTAACTTTCCGGAGAGGGATCGACGGAAGAAACTCCGTCACAGCCGCGCAGCCCTCACGGGGCGTCCGCAGAGCCGGGTGCTTCGCGCCCCGCAGCGCTGCCCGTCGGAAAGGCAGATGCTTCCTCCTGCCTTGATCCCCCGGGCCGGCGCTGTGGAGGCCGGGTGCGCCCGCAGGGTACGAGGCGGGGCGGGGAGAGCTGAGTTCTCCGCCATCCCGCGGCTCTGCCACTGAGCGCGGGTCCCGCCGCCGCCTCGCAGGTGTCGGCAGCGCTGAGCGGAGCGCTACGGGCGGGCAGGGCGGGCTGCGCCTCAGCCTCGGATGCGGGGCCGCAGCCAGCACAGCGCGCGGGGCACCTACAGCGGTGTCCCCCGGTGGGAGGTCAGCTCCGTGACCTGCCCGCTCACCGCGGGTGCCTGCTGTGGAGCCTCGTGGCGCTGAGCGCTGGGTGCGTGATAGTCGGCACTTCCCCCTGTGGTGGCTCGGTTTTTGACTTTCGGATGAAGAATGGAGATAAAACAACTACCGACCTCGTCTTCGATTAGTTTTGCCCTTCTGAACAGTGGTAGTAGAAATCAAAATCTGACACTTCTATCACTTACTAGGTGTTCTGAGTATGTCTTTAGGACAAACTTTCCCTTGACCACGCTGCTTTAGTGACCTAGCTCATCCAATTCCCGCATACATGTGTACAAACAGCCCATGCTTTCCTTACCTCACTGTTCCACTCAGCATTGCACACATTACCAGATTCTTGGTGTTTTCAAAAATTAACTTTGCAAAAAACAAAACAAAACAAAACAAAAAAAAACCTGATTTCACTTCTGCCTGCGAAGGATGCTCGATATTGAACCATCTTTATTACTGTGTTTCCACAAATTTCAGGTCTGACACCTGAGTGTACTGTGATGTTGTGTGTCTTACAACTTCACTAGCTGGAAATACTTTCCCTGCATCTAAACTGTTAAAACATTTATTTAACTCATGCATCTGTGGTCCGAATACTTGAACAGAAACAGCTTGATCTTTCAGAACTTTCAGTGACTGTTTGACCAATATTGCAAAAGTCTTCATATAAGCAATAGAAATTATAATACAGCAACTTACTGAGGTTTTTTAGTATATCATTTTTTAGAAAATAATGTTTGTAAATCATAAGAAGAAGAAGAAAACATGACAGGAACTGCAAACTGTAGTAAATATTTGTTTTTCAGGTATTTTAAGGAATCTGAGTGAATAATACATGTCCTTTTATTAGTTGAAATGAATACAGTGTGCTACATTTGTATTTCAATTTATTCTCCAGAGGTGTAAGCTCATGTTCAAGCACCAATGAAGCAGTGGTAGTGTTTTCAAGAAGGTATTCTATGGCAATTAGACAAACATACCAATCCATCAAATGAAATAGTCTCATACAGCTTTGCTGCAGAATTAGGCTAGAACAGGAGCCTGAGATACCCATCTTTCAAATTAGAGTTAGCATTATTTACATGTGAAAGAATCTTTACCCATTTTCAGCATTTCCTTGAATCTCAGCTCGGTTTCCTAATCAGAATTAGCTGTCCTCTTCTTCAGGTAGGTTGCTTGTTTCTGTTTCTGTTTTTTTGCCTGCCTTCCACAGAGTGTTTTCAGATCAAACAGGTTATTTGACATCTATCAACTTTAAGCCTACTGCTGTTTAAATGCGAAGGAATGGAGTTGGGTTACCTGTTTCCTACATTTGGACTATAGACAAACTGCAAGCTGTAAAACACTTTGGCCACTGTAGCTTAAAAAATAACACACTTTACATGGTATAGAACAGTTATAAATAAGTGATAAGCGCAATGCAAAATGGGGCAGTGCTAGAGTCTATCACAGATAACTGTTTATTCTTGTATACTGTTTAGAGTAAATTACATAAGAGCATCATTATTATGCTGACTCTTGCTTTCGTAAATATTTAAGCAGCAATTTAAGTTATATACTTTGTGTGTTCTGAGATATTAAAGCCATATTCTACTTTGTCAGCTCAAAAGAGGACATACATAGATGTATTATTTCTTCAACTATTCAGAGAGATGTATTTGATCACTTAAAGGATTATTATATTTAGTCATTTCAGTGAGTTTTGGACTTGTTCAGCTAAAGGTTAAGAAGCTGTTTACGAAATTCTGGAAAGAAACATACATATGCTTGCTGTTTTAAAATGTAATTAAGAATGTAAATTAATGAACAGTTTTCCCAAATTTAACAGAGAAACTTGCAGTTAGTACATTAAAGTGCTGTGTGAAAATTACCTTTTTTTTTTTTTTTAGCAGAATGAGTAGCAAATAATGTACCCCAGATGAAAATAAAGTTTTAATGTGTATAGTAGATGAGACTGCCATACTGTCATACTGACACAAGTCATGTGGTGTAGCTTTCTCTTAGAGAAATAGGCCCCTTATAGGCGGTCATTCAACCTAGATTTTTATCTTAAGAATTAACCTCTGCACACACACATCCTCCAAAAAGAACAATGTCATTTTCACTGAACTGCTATAGCTTTGATGATGTCTGCACCAGGGCTGCAGTAGCTGTGCTGTTGTGGCTCTTGAAATTCACCTGCTTGATGCTGCCTGTTGCAGCTATAAAGTGCTCGCAGAGTTGTCTGCCTACTCAGCAGGGCCAGGTGCAGCATCCAAGCATGGAAACGGGGGACATAATGTCTCCAGTGCTTGTCTGCCCATAAACATAGTACAGATTACTAGAAAGAGTGGAGTAAGAATGGATTAAAAATGTTGTGCTGTTTTATCCAAAATGATAATTCAGTGTGAGCACTGGTGGCATTTGCCCATTTCAGGAGACATGTCAATCGCAGTAACTCAAGAAGAAAACCTCCATAGAGACCTGCTTCTTAATCGTCTCTAGCATCATTGCTTCCAATTGTCTAAAAATACCTTATGAAGATTCTGCTAAGATTTATAAAAAGCCTCTAACTGAATGGTTACTACAGTTTAAAACTTAAATTCCTGAAAGGCCAGTACTCTGGCAAAGAAACTAGGAAAATTGCAGCTTAGATTTCCATGATCTTCAAGTGTTAGTAATCTTACACATAGATAACATGCATAGATTTAAAAACAATGCCCTTCTTCAGAGAATACTTAGCGATTTTTAACACAACCTTTCAGTACTATCACTGAGAATGGGAAATACAGAAATACTAAAATTTTCTCTTGGCAGCAGAATTAACCTCTTGACCAGAAAGTATGGATTTCCTATTTTTTTTTTTGAGAAAAGGAGTGTACAGCTAGCAAAATCACTCCAGACTTCTCAAATAAATCTGGATACAAGCTATCTTACAGAAAACAACTGATTTCCCAAAGTCTAAACAGCAATGAAATTAGGAAGAATATGTGATATTAAAAGTATGTGCTCTGTTGGGTTCTTAGATTTTTATTTTCTTTTAAGGACTTGGATTCTTCGATGACTTCAGTGTGTTTGATTTTCTCTAACTGAAAAAGAATAAATAATAGTACATTCCCACATACTATCTGCTTGCAGTGTTAGAAACTGTATATAGCATAGTGTTTTGAACTCTGTTCCCTTCAGTAGGAAAGCAGTTGTCTAGGCTGATGGTGAAATGATGATCATTAAAGCTCAGAATTAATATCCTTGCAACATGAATATGGAACGACTCACACCTTTTTCCAGCTGTTGTTCAAAATGTCTACAAACAATCTGACTCTTATTTCATAATTTGCAAATTTTCTGTGCTGTCATGGCACACATACGCTAAAAAGAAAAATTAAAGAAACTTAGATTAGATGACACCAAGAAAATAGACTTAAAAATATCACCAAGCAGCTGACTGATCATATTGAGCTTTGAATTCAGAAGTAAAGTTTCCTCTGTTTTTTTGAAATGGAGAAGAAAAACCTCTGCCAATTTGTATCTAGAAGACACAGGGAAAATGCTGCAAGGCAGATTCCCTACTATGTGCAGGAACCTACGGAAGATCTGAGGATATCCAAAGAGAGTGGGTGAGACTGGTGGATATGTACTGTCCTTTCAACTAGTCCTGTAAACAAGTTAGAATGTTACATTTTTTGTGAATGTTTTACTCCCTTGCACCGATCACAACCCTACAGTGAAGTTCCTGGCCGCAATATTTCAAGGGATACAGCAGTGTAGGAAGCCAGACACACAGAGTGCTGGAATCAGTGCTGAGTCAGACATCACGTTGATAGTCCAGACCTTTGCATCCATTCTGGGAGATCTGCCAGTGGTTAGAGGCCAAATCCCATGTCCATTCCATATGGAGAAGGAAGAGTACTGTAGAAATAAAGGGAGACCTCAGAAACTTTCTGGATTCGTAAGCAGACTTTTCCTAAAAGGGGTACGTTCTGGATTTGAGTTCATTTTTTGGTTGGTGTTCAGCATACTGTTTTCTTGGTGTCAGTTTTCTGTCTCTTTTCATGTATTTATTTAGAGCAGCAATTGTTGCACTCTTTCAACAGTTCAGTTATGCAAGATACTTCTCATCTCACATTAAAATTTATATCTTATTTATTATCCAGAAATAGTGGCAAAGATTATTCTTCATTTCCTGACTGGGTGCTCTTTGATATTGCTCAGGTAATCTCATGGATGAGCAAACTGTTAGCCTACCAAACTGCTTAGACGTTTGGGCAACTTAGAATCACAGAATAGCTGTTGTAATTTTCTTCATAATAATATCAAATGTCCTTTTTTGCTGCACAGGATTGCATTAATACCCTGAAAAAATTTGCATTTACTTCTGAAAAATTATACAACAGTTCCTGATTTTGACTTCTCTATTCTCCTTTACAGAAAAAAGTATATCTTAAGATCTACAAAATTCTGCTGTGAAAATGATTTGCACAAGATAACATGCCTCCATATGTGAATGAAAATTCACTAGCTGTGGCATAGCTAGAGAAAGCTTTGCAGTTGAAGAAAGCTAAAAAACACAAGTGCACTTTCAGAACAAGATACTGTATCAACACATATGGCAGCATCTGCAGTGGGGAGTGAAAAGAACATTGTCCTACGAAGAAACACTTCTGGATGCCTCAGTTTTATGAAATGCAGCCCATTCACCCCCACTGTTTACAGATGGTCACCGAAAACTTAAAAATCTACTGAAATATCTATAATCCCACACTGCATTGTGAACTTCTGCCAGTAGCAAGACTGCACAGCCCAGAGCAGCAGTAACTTACTGTTTTGGCACATGCATGGGCTTCAGAGGCCAGTTTTGTTACAAGTCACAGGACTCTGCATTCTGTGACCCTATTCTCCCCAGGAGCACGCGGCCCTTCACACAGACTTAACACTCTACAGTCTGGGCCTCTGTGAGGCACCTTTCTCAGAGATGCAAACAATAAAGTAGCATGAGTTTTCTTTCAGCTTCTAAGCACAGAAGGGGAGGAGTTGGGAAGAAAATAAAACAAAAAGGAAGAAAAAGATTAGGAATAGTTGAATAGGAGAAACAGACGGAAAAAAAAAAGATGAACAGATGGTTGTAGTGTCATAAAATCTTTATTTCTATCTTCCTTTGTTTTTAAATAAGCCAAGAGCAGTATTTCATGTAGACACAGAATAACATGGAAAAGATAACATTAACACTGTCAAATTACTGTTTATGGCTTCTGAGTACAACACTCGTGAAGAAGTGACATGAGTATAAAGTGCAACTGTAATCAGAAGTTGAACTAGAATAACATTTTCTCTTCTCCTTGGCCTTCCAGTCCACTGTAACTGTTATATTTCACTCCTTTTGGGAGCAATAATCAGTGTCTGCATCACTGCAGATAAACAAATTAGGTATTATGGGCATCTCTGCCCAGTTTCGGTGAAGAATATTACACATGCATGGTAGCATCTCTATAATACACACAGAAAAATTCTTAAGAGTTTAAAAATATTAGAAGCCTGGAAACAGAAATGATGATCCTCCCTATATGTACAACAGTACTTATAGTGAATCTACTGGTTTACCATTATGACTTTTTAATCACATTCATTAGTTTTTTAAGCTCAATTTTTCTTCTGCCATGTATCTCTCTAATGGATGGTCTTGCACAAATGTGTAACAGTTGCTGGTAGCTTCTATGGCATAATCTGTACTTATGACTTATCAGCTCCATCATATTGTGCAAATGACTCTCCCCTAATTCAGAGCAGTAACAATATCCTCTTTCTGATTATCAGAATTGTTTCTGTTTACCAGCTGACGAAGTATATGACTGCATCATCAGCATCATTAATAGCAATAAATAATAGAATCTATTATTATAAAATTCTCACAGTCTATGCCATCATAGCAACTCCTTTTCAAATTTAGTCTTAACACAGATATATTTTTTTTATTAAGAGGGTGCTCAAAAACTATGCAGCTCTTCAATTTATGTTTTTATAATTAAAATGAACCACATTAGAAAGGAAATCTTACCACTCAAATAGTCTTTCAAAACTTGGACCTGCAAAGGTTTTCTACCCTCAGAACCAGATGCTTTGCACAACAGTATAGTGATGAAAGAACAAAGGCAAAAGATAAATGATACTTAAAGTTGGTTGACTTAAATACATTATTGATTTTGCTGCTATTAACAACTTAATCTCCTTTATACTGCATCTGCTCAGAACAAAATTTAACTTAAATTCTTCTCTCCTTCAATCCACTAGTAACATCCAAAAATTTGTACGCTTTCAAAGAAACTTTGATTTTTATCTTTATTTTTTAATTGTTTACAATTTTATTGTCTCAATAACTTGGAGTCCTTTCTTATCTTCCTTTTTAATCCCTCTTGAAAATGAAATTTCAAGTTATGCATCAATCTGATTTCAACAATGTTAAACTAGAGAAAAACTTTTGAATAATACTGACAGTTCAGAAATAAAATAGCATATAAGAAGCAGGAAATTCATTTCATGATTGTTTTGCTGTCTCACTGATTTTGAAAGAACTTAGATGGAAGCTCTCCAAATAAAAATCCTGAAGAACCACTCCCTCACCATTTCCCATCAGGCACCCAAGGGACTGAGTTGCCCTCAATTTCAAAAGATCATTTTCATCAGTACAAGTGAATTTAGAACTATTTTGTAGTGTTCTCCAATCATAAATTACTTAGCATTTGTTTCACTGTGGTGTAAGCAACTGAATAAAGTAAATAATCTAACCTTTGATTTCTGTCTGTTGTTCTTAAAGAAAAAATGTTGGCTAACCTCATTCATATAAAATACTGATTAATTAATAGTAATTAATGAAATGTCTTTAAGTAATAAAGCATCTTATTAGGAACAGAATCTAAAAAGATCTATCCCTTGTTCTAGGTTCTCTCTACTACACAGCAAGCAGACATTCATACTTACGTAAATTAAAAGTTACCCAAATATCAGATAACTAAGGTTAACTTGTATTGATCCCACTGAACTAGTATTTTATTGACTTTTGAAAACTCTATACGTTCGCTGTTTTACACTTCAGTGTAAGAAACTGAAGTTGTACGGGAATCAGACTAGAAGCGTATGCAATTCAAAAACCTGTGACAATGAGAAGTAAGAAATGAGCAGAGCTGCATTTATGAGAGAGCAATCAGAGTGATGAGATGCAGTCTCATGACACAACAAGGAGAAATCACTGCTGTAAGGCAGTTTTACTGGCCACACAACATGCCACTTGGACAGTGTACAGAACAATGCACACATCAGTCTCGTCCCACTGTTGCTTACTTCAGGGAGCTCTGACAAACCAGCAAGTAGGCCATGGCAATATCTTTGCTCTGGTCCATATAATCAGTAAGTGTTAGAGACTGTTTAAATCCTGGAACACAATAGTCATCTCTTGCTCTAATTAATTTACTTTCAATTCTTGACTAATGTAATCGAATCAGTCAGCAGTATTTCTAGTACTGTCAATCAAAAATATCAGACCAAATTTGTTCTCTTTAAACTTTGCAGACCTCAGTTACTTGCTGAGTGTAACAAAAACACGGAGTTTACTGTATTTGTTCTTTTAAATTTCTTGTGCATTAGATTTATCCATTTACTTCCAAATCCAGATCACTAATTTCTGTACTGCCACTCGTAAACAAAAGGTATCTTTCTGGGAGGTGGTCTTCTGAAAGATAAATTCATTTTCAGTGATGTTCTTTTAAAAAATGTGGGTAGGTATTTTGCTTTCATATGTCGCAAATTATTTCAATACTTGTTAACTGGAGTAACCATAAACAGTGAGACATCCAATAGTGACTCCATAGACTTCATTTTCCACGTAACAATGCTGAGTTTATTTGTGTACATAGTCAATAAATTAGCTTCTTTCAGACAAATTTTCACTCTTTATGTGGTAATAGTTCTATAGTAAACACCAAGCAGTCTAATTTATGGAACCCATATTTCTATTCCTATTTTCCCACTTTTTGGCCACTGACCAACAAAATCCTAGAGACTTCTGAAATGTGATCTGTTCCCTAGAGGTTGTTGCCATGGTCGCTCTCTGGCCATGAAATGGTAGATTTCATGACTCAAATAGTCACAGACTAGCGTATTTGTTCAATGAGCTTTTGCACTTGTTTCTAATTTGCTTTCTCTTACCCTGTAGGACTGGTTTAAATAAAAAAGTAAAAATTGTATAAGTGAAATTGTTGCTTCCTGGTAATTGATTCCCTGAGTTACTCACTGGAAATATTAATGAAGAGTTATTATCTTATTTTAATGTTACATGTCTCATTATTATTTTTGTTAAATCACTAACAATGCTATTTCCTTTGCTTTCCCACCACTTTGCACCTAATCCTTAATCCATCATTTTAGCCTGTATATCAACTGTATAAGATTCCATGTTGTTTCTGGACTGGGAATTGGTGATCAGAGGGCTGGAGCACCTCTCCTACAGGGACAGGCTGAGAGGTTTGGGTCTCTTCAGCCTGAAGAAGAGAAGGCTCTGGGCCTTCCGGTACCTGAAGAGGGCCTACAGGAAAGCTGGGAAGAGACGTTTTATAACAGAGTATAGTGACAGGGCGAGGGGAAACAGCTTTAAACTGGAAGAGGGTAAGTTTAGACTAGATATTAGGAAGAAATTCTTTACTGTGAGGGTGGTGAGACACTGGAACAGGTTATCCAGCGAGGTTGTAGATGCCCCCTCCCTGGAAGCATTCAAGGCCAGACTGGATGGAGCTTTGAGCAACCTGGTCTAGTGGGAGGTGTCCCTGCCTATACCAGGGGGATTGGCACTAGATGATCTTCAAGGTCCCTTCCAACCCAAACCATTCTATGATTCTATGAATTTTAGGATATCAGAATGGAAATTTTGTTTCTCTGAAGCTAATGAATTAATCAACTCACGTTTCTACTTTTTCTTCCTTGTCATTATACTTCCATGATGTATTCTGTACTCCTGAGATCTGCATTTTCACTAGTGAGTGTCTCCACAAGTGTAAAAGTGAGATTAAAACTAGCTATTTGCTGTTAAGTATTTGAGGGATACAGCTCTCAGTTTTTTACTGCTTCATACTGTGGGTATACCAATGTCTAAATGACTGACGTGTCTCTGAAAATAGAAAATACTTAACAGCATATGGTTGAAAATGGGAGTAACTATGAATTGGTTTAAAAATGGAAGTGCTACCAGATAACTCCTTAGTTTAACTCAGATACAGCTGAGATCAGAAAACAGCTTCTAATTATTTTACCCCAAACCTGTATTGTGAACCTTTTTCAGTAGACATTTACTCTATCAAAGATTGACAGCCAATATTTATATGAAACCATCATTTCTTGTATTCTCACATGACAAAAAAAATGTGTGACTTTCAACATTTTTTAACTTTAATGCATTCTTTCAGAAGAAATCTGGGCCTGCAGCATCCAATTCAACAGCCCATATAGTAGTGTACTAATTTTTTTGGCCTCCTTCCCCACCATTTTTTCTGGAGTTTGGAATAAAGTCCTCTGGATGCAAGACACAGGATTTATGTGAAGAATGATCAGTTTCTACCTCATCTAGAACAAGGCAAACAAAGCTTTTGATCATCTGAGAGGTGGAAAAATATGTATGTTGATGGCTATGCCTTATTTTATTTATTAGTCACCACTTCATATATTACTTTCAATTCTCTTACTTCTATGGTTCTCTCATCTACCTTTCATATTCTCATCAGTATCTGTTAATGTATCAGCCTTGTTCTCTCTGTTAAACTCTTTTGAACATCTTGTTCTAAAGTGTTGACCTTAGTCCTGGGCACAGCAGTATGAAAATAAAGAAATTTCTGTAAATAAAAGTCAGGTAATCTGAGTAATGATTTGTGGATAAGACTGATGAGAACCAAGCATGTTGTAGAACAACTAAGATATAAGTAAGAAAGAACACAGTTATTCAGTAAAAGATAATATGTAAGAATTAATGGCATAGCCTTCTAGAAAGGAAGGTTTAGGTTTCTAATCAAGAAAATACTTGCCATGATGAGATTTTATGTAATGGAAGTTAAAAAAAAATGGTGAAACATATTAATTAATATAATCAAAATCTAGATAGGAAAAGAAATGGAAAGTTTATTTTAGATTTTCCGTAGTTGGACTACATGGTATTGTTGGAAAATCCTACTTCTGAAGTATTTGAATTCAAGAGATTTCATTTATATAAAAGTAAACAGCTATAATCTGTTTTGTTTTTTACTTTTAGTTTTTCATTTTGAAGCGTATACATTTTATTAAATACAGCTTTGTATTGAAAATAACATATTCAATTGTACAAAAGAAAATGTTAGACTTAATTTCAACCATTTCTGTTTTTTAAATTTCAGAACAGTGCATTTATAGTGACTTTATCTTAGAATAAACAAGCATTCATGCAATAAATGCACCTATTGAATATATGTATTTATATATTGACTATCTGTTCAGAATGAATCTCCTTGTTTTCTAAGAGTATTGTAGTTCCTGAAATCACAACCACATACCATCTGTTCTAAATACATCTCATTTTCAACTCTGTTTTATATTATCTGAATCTTAGACTGAGGTTATAAGCAATGGCCTCCATCAGTATGATTCTGTTTCTGTTTCACCAGCTGACCTCCTGCAGGGTCTTCCATTTTCAAACTGCTTAAGAAAATCAAAGACCCTAGTTCTCCTCCTTGAAACTAACGATGTATCTCCCTTTGACTTCAGTGATAGCAGTAGAAGGTGTTGAAAATCAGTCCCTTATGTTAAAACTATGCAAACTTTCAAACTGGTAATGAAATACAGATCTTCATCCCAAATCAGGTCATGACATCAGCATATCCCAGTAGCAATAATGGTAAACTGTTACCAGAGATTCACAGCATCACTGAAGCAAAGCACAACTGCTTTACGTTATCACTTCCTGGTGTTCAAATAGCTCATGCTTTAACATTATTTCCAAAACCTTCTTTAATTCTGACATAAAGCTAAATGACTGTAAGCAATATATTTCAATTTATGCATATGATGTATTGCTTTTTGTTAGCTTTCCTTACTTAAGATGACTTCTCTATATTATAACCATGACTAAATCTCCAGCTACAAAATGAATTTGATTAAATCCAACCACTTGACCTTGTCAGCTGAAGTCCCCAGACACCTCTTTACTGACTACCAGTTTCCATGGGCTTCTAAGCAGTGGAACAGTAATATTTATATCCTATCCTATGTTCTCTGCCCTCAATAACTACATCTTTTCTCAAATTATTATTAAAATTAAAAATGATTTAGAAGGATGGAACTTCATTCCTTTCAGGCTCAGTTGTATTACTTAAAATGAATTCCCGTTTTTATTATATCTTGTCCAGATGTTACCTTGCCATGTACATCTCTATGACTACTATTCAGGATCTATACCTTTCTACAAATAAACAAATTAAAAACAGTTCCAGGGGAAAATTACATTGCCTCAAAATGTTAACATTCTTATTTTAGATACAATTTTGCTGTCACTAAGCAAATGTTTTTAAAAAGCGCCTTTATGATATAGTGTCACTTTTCAAGGTGAATTTAGAAACTTCCCTGCCTTTAGAAACTAAATGTTCTTTAATTTCATCCAAGACAATCCATAATCCCATTCTTCTACAGTAGGTCGTCTCCAACTGTGAGCTTCAATAACAATTGGAAATCTACAGCAATACTGTTTCTTCACTTAGATCATAGTTTAACTGCATTTTCATACAACTCAGAGAGGTAAAGAATTGTAACTTCAATAAAGAATTGTATCATGCAAGTAATTGGAGACTGTTATAAATTTAATAACCTCAGTGCGTTTATGTTCCATAAAACATTGTTTCATTCAAGGGTTGTGTTACACATTATTGAGGTATATATGTGCGCCTTCACTTCATATGGTCCGAGAAGGGCAAGCCAAGTGAAGGAACTCCAGAACAGTTGTCATATTTAAACAATGATACCAAAAAAAAAAAAAAAAAAAAAAAAAAAAAGTAAAACTGACTGGAGACTAAAATGAACTTACCAGTCATGACAGCCATAAGGCCATAAGGTTTTGGAATGAATTCCAGCAAGAGAAGTGTCTACAGGTAAGCTAAGTGAGGTTCAGATGAAACAAATGGTTTCAGAACAGGATCACACTGGATAGACCCTGCAGGGGATAGGGCATGATAATTTTTATTTACATTGGTTATATGCAAAATGCATGTCCTTGCATGTCTCAAAAGATTATTATAGCATTTGTGGGAGACCGATTTATAATATTTAATTCAACATCAAAACCAAATGGAACAAGTTTCATCTGATGCAAAACATCTCCATCATTTGGTACATTAGATGTCATAAAATGCCAATATCCTGGGGGATGCAAACTTATAAACTTTACCTGAAATGATTGTATTATACTGGGTTTGTTCTCCTGCTACACTGAAGTAAAGAGGGGAGATAAAGAGTCTTTTATGCCTCCACCAGTTCAGCACCATTCTGGAGATAAGAACCCAAGCTAGCCTTCAACACAAAGCTAGAGAAATCACAGGGGTGCTCCAGCTCCTGACAAGCAGAACAAAACACTCAGTACCCTCTGTCAGACAGCACTGAAAGAGCATTCCTTGCTGCACCCTTCACTTCTACTCACTGCCTGCGGGCATCACAGGCTGTCTGCATGTATGTAAATGTATCCTATCCCAGAAGTTAACACAAAATGAAGCTTTCTATAAAGATTGCTCAGATCTGTGAAAAGGAACCTTATGGCCATTTTACTTCCCTCTAGTAAAGGAAAATGACATTACAAGACCTTCAAAGTTGCCCATTTTGTTTCCTGCAGTGCAGGATTTTCTGTTTTACTAAACACACACGTAAGCACAAAAACACACTAAGTGTGAATATGTGTGCATTTATATATTTGCACACACATATGCCCACAGATATGCATATGCAAATATATAATTTTTAAAAGAACTCCAGAAAATATTTAATGATGTTGATTAAACTGTAAAGAAAAAGAAGTACTCATTAAAATATCTCACTGTATTATTTTCATATTGAATCTCTCTTTTTGATTTTACAGTGTCAGATTTGATCTTGGAAATTTTAGGTGCAGAATGCTGTCTCTTTCTGTGAACTGTCTTCCTATCTGTTTCCTAAGCCATTATTCCACACTTGTAATCATGTTATTTGAGTGTCTTATGTGTTCTAAAAATAACCATAATAGAAGTTGCATGTAAGTGCAAGGTGAGAAGTGATGAACAGGACAGCGACACAGCACAGCCAATCTTTCTGAGTGTAAATGGGAGACAAGACCACGCTGTGCAGCAATAAATTATTATTGTTATTACTGTTTATAAAGAACCCCAGGGTAATGGAGGCACTTCAAACTAATCACAAAGAGACATATTCCCCTCCCCTAAAAAGGCTGTAATCCAGATACTGTTTCGTCTTCTCTCGTAAGAGTAAAATAAAATGGAGAATGATGAGGTAAGCACATTATATTGGATCATGCTTAAGTCTATACTGCATCAACCATAAACAAAGTCTATTTAGGTGCTTCCTGTATGCTGTATTTTTGCCACCAAGGAAGGAGCCGTATTGGCAGTATGGGATTTGCAGAAACTCAGTGTGGAAGATGCCGGTGATTAAATTCTCTTGTGTAGACATACCTTGCAAATGCACTTGAATGAGCATGAATTTATTTTGCATGTTCATCACAACTTGAACTGAGTCAAACTTTCACTTCCTGGAGTCATCGTTTCCAAGCAAGACTTCACACAAAACTTTCATTTGGCCTCCAGCCAATTGTCTGCAATGCCTACAAGTGTGTCCTGCACTCCAGGCCCTCAAACAATGGAAGTTCAGAAGTTTCCGCAAACAAAACTAATCCATCATTTCCACTCCAATAGAAAGTACCCTTCGTAAAAGAGACTGGTAAACAATTCCTGAAGAGAAGTATTCCCTTCCAAAGAATTAGTTCATCAGTTCCTTTCAAAAACACATATATCGCTAATCAAATCCTCTCCTGCAATGCTGACCCCAACATTATACAACTCTGCAGCTGTAAACAAGGTAAATGGCTGCAGCGGTGAACTGCACCTTAGACCTGTATGGAAATTATAAAGCGACATCACACATCTGAAGGACTGTAATGTGAGTACAAAGACATGAATCTACTACACGATAATGATGAAGAATCTACCATCCCTTTCCCTGTTGGTACTTTCCTTTTTTTGTGCTGTTAGTTAGATGCCAGGACAGACAGAAAAGAAGACCAGAAATTAAATCTGGTTCTTCTGAAGTTACAAGTATCACTGCAATACAATTCAGTAGGATCAGGGACTCACCTTAAACATTAACAATATAAAATTATTTCAGTGGAATTTCTCAAGAGTTGAAGTTCTATTTCAGTGTGAAAAAGGAAAGAGCTAAATCTCACTTCTAACGTGAATGGGTTGTCTTCTAACCAAATATCTATATCAAATTAAAAAACAAATAATCTCTTTGGGAGATTGAGTTGTAGTCTGATTATTTACTCCTCTGTATTTTTCTTTTTCATATCCTCCACAGAAGAAAAGGTGAAAAGGCAGCCACTGGCATACAGTGTTGAAAAACTAAAACAATTTCAAAAACATATTTCCACCCTGAAATTGCAAATAACCTTTAAAATAAATATAACTGAATGAGATTAGAAAACAAATGAAAATGCTTGTTTCCCTTTGGTAATTTATTCTGTACATATAATAAACAAGGTCTGTAGTCATTTTTTACTTTTTCAGAGAAAATGAGCTTTATTTTCTCTAAGAAAATATAGAGTGATAGTGTCATTCTCAGAGATTTATATGTTCATGTGCATGTTTACAATTAGAAAGCAAAAAGCTGTGATTATAACGTATTTCAGCACATCCTCGACACTGAGAAGACCACAGGTGAGTGTGGAAGGAAAATTAAAAATAGTACTTCTCTTAGGTCATTCAATCCCCAATAGCTGGTGTAAAGTCTGATTTTCTCTGCATATTTTTTTTTTCAATTTTCTTTCAGTTTCAGCAGAATCCTGAAATTTCTGTTCAAAATCAAAGTAGAAGATTTTTATTTTTACTTCCATTCCAAAGAATATGGAAAATGCTGTGTGAAACTGAATGACAAACCAAGTTCTAAGGCTTTCAGCTTTTTATGGCTCTTTCTTCTAGGTGCTCCAAAGCTGAAATGGAAAGTGGATCACCAGCCACTACGTCCTCTGTGCTCTAGAGCAGAGAAGCTGAATTTCCTAGTGTCACAGCCTGTGCTAGACTTTCCAGTTAGCAATTTAGCAGTGACCAGACTCTAACTCTGATTCAGGGAATATTAAAATACTCAGTGCCTCATGAACATACATTCCTAGATCTCAAGGTATAGGACACTGAGCAAAGTCCATTTGTTCCTAGTTTAGGAAAATTTTCACAGAAAGATTAAACAAGGAATGAGGAGCTGGGGCCCATCAGCAGACAGCCAAGTAAGATGCCCCATGTGCTGCCACAAAGCTCTTCCCAGATTTCATTGGAAATTTGGCAAAATTGAGGGCTCATTAGAAATATATCAGTTTTGTGAAGTTACTCCTCTTTGTGAATAAAGCCTACCACTTTGAAAGAATCTTAAGCATCTCCAAAAGGCGTAAGAGACAAGAAGTGAAAGAGATGGATTTTGAAATACATCTTCAACTTCACTTTGTATATGCATGCACAGTGTTTGAATGCCTGGCTAGGGAGCAGGAGAGCTCAACTGTGCTGGGAAGTTCTCATATTTTTCAGGTAATTATTATTTATAGGTATTTTTAAGTCAGTAAAATGCTGTCAATTCACCTCGACTACGAAAGGAACAGCGATATCAGAAAAATCTGTATGCTCAAAGCAACCACTAGAGGGGAACTTGCAGTCACACAGGTGAGGTAGCATCCAGGTTACAGCCTGATTTGGCTTTATTTTCCAAGACAGATTCTTCAGTAATTAGTGGAAATTTTTGCTTTCTTTTTTTTTTTTTTTTTTTTTTTTTTTTTTTTAATAGTATGTAGCAATAGACTTGGTATGTCAAAAGAGAGTATATATTATTGTGGTTTTTTTTTTTTTGTTATAATAATAATAAAACGTGCATCTACTTTTCTTCCAAGATTTCTCATGTGGAAATTTACTTCTTGTTCAGCCTAGCAGTAATGCAATACAGGATTTTATTAAAAGAATAAAATGTGACTGTCAACTGACAGGGTATTGATATTGGATATCCTTTAATGGAAAGTGGAAATAATACTAAAAAGGAAATGTCAATGTGGATTAATCTATGGGCCATGGATTTGAGCATTTATTAAATTGGCTTTAGTTGTATAAATAATGTATATTAAAGTGAGATAAATTCACAATTCACATTTCATTTAGTTAAATTGAATTGAGAATTCATGTTGTTGTTTTGTGTATTTATTTTTGATCTTTTCTTCCTAGAAGTTTAATCAATGTAAGCCTACATAGCCAATACAACCTGCTGTGAAGGCTTGGATCTTTAATACTGTACCATAAGCCATGCTACTGAGGTAGAAAATTTACTGCTGGACATAAAAATAAAAAGATCCTCTCTTCAAGATTATGGAGTATATTTTGAAAAGATCTCCAGCTGGTCTTCCAGTTATCTGGTTTCAGAGAGACTGTCAGAAGTATAGAAAAACATAATTGTGTGCACCAAAAACTGTGTACATATTAAAGATATATAGTGTGCAAATCAAAGCTGTAATGCCTTTCTTCTGTAAAATGCATATATTAAATCTGGTGGCTTTCATCATCTACAAGCTGCCCAGATGTGTAAGCATACAGATGTGCATGCATTTCAAGGAAGCCTTTGACTTGACTTGGTAGAAAGCCTTTGAAAACATTTAAGACAATCATTATTTTTAGTTGTGTTTTACATTTATGGACTATTTGTTTTTCAATTTGCAGGCTAGAGTATGTATTTTTTTCTATCTTGTATATACAAGGTCAAGGTAATCCCAGATACGTATACAAACTGGAAGAAGAACTCCTTGAGAATAGGAGAAGGACTTAGAGGTTCTGGTTGATGAAAACGTTAACAAGAGCCAGCAGTGTAAGCTTGCAGCCCGGAATGCCAATGATATCCTGGGTTCCATCAGAAGAGGGGTGGTCAGCAGGATGAGGGAGGTGACTGTCCCCCTCTACTCTGCTCTTGTGAGGCCCCAGCTGGAGTACTGTGTTCAAGTCTGGGGCCCCCAGCACAAGAAAGATGTGGAACTTTTGGATAGAGTCTGGAGGAGGTCCGCGAAGATGATCCAAGGTCTGGAGTACTTCTCCTATGTAGGCAGACTGAAGGAACTGTTCAGCCTGGAAAAGAGAAGACTGCTGAGACCATATTGCAGCTTTCTAATATTTAAAGGGAGTTTATAAACAGTAGGGAAATCAACTTTTTACAAGGGTAGACAGTGATAGGACAAGGGGAAATGGTTTCAAACTGAAGGAAGGGAAATTTAGGTTAGATAACAGGGGAAAATTTTTAATTGAGAGAGTGGTGAGGTGCTGGCACAGGCTGCCCAGAGAGGTTGTGGATGCCCCATTCCTGGGAGGTGTTTAAGGCCAGGTTGGATGGGTCTCGAGGCAGTCTGATCTAGTACTTGATCTAGCAGCTGGCAACCCTGCCTGTGGCAGGGGATTTGGAACTTGATGATTCTTGAGGTCCCTTCCAACTCATTCTATTCCAAGCCATTCTATGATTATGGATAATGCTGACATATTAAAAGTCACAGATGTTCACATCTCCCTTTAAAATATATAGTTTGATTTTACTACTCTGTATGTATCGATAATTATAAAATATCGGATGACCATAAGTAGTGCTTTTGTAGAAATTACTTCCCATCAGTCAGCTTTGACATAGTATTGAAGAAATAAAATGTTGGAGAAAATGACTGTGGAGAATTTTACTTGTTCAGACTAACAAGAGCATATCTTAAGAAAAGAAGAAAACATTACTACTCAGTTAACTCTGTGTTCATACTAATGGGGTTATTTGCCATTGGAAAACAAGTGGTTCTTGCAGTTGTTCTTGCTTGTAATAAACAGGAATTCCATTATGTCTCGATACAATTATTGGAGGAAATAGTTCTACATATATGTACCCAGAGGAAGATTCAGGCAGCGAACAAGGCCAAATGTTGTCCAATGATTTATTAGAAATTCTAAACTACAAAAGAATGTGGGGAAGATGGGGAAGATAGCAATAGTAAAGACAGAAATCCTAGCAAACAGTTTACAAAGCAGGGATAGTCACCACCAGGGATCCAGTGATGTGGATCTACAAGTAGACTTTGTAGTTTAACTGCGTATTTAAATTATTCTGAGAAAACCAGTGTTGCATTTCTACCCATAGGTTAGAAGCATGGCTGTAGAAGGGAGTAACAAACAGCATAACTGCCAAATTGAGATTCAAAACCCAGATTAATACCCAGATTAATGGCATTTCTATCTAGTTCTACTAATAAAACCAATACCTGGAATTTTGTGTTCACTGAGTTTCTGTGAATCAATGGGTCAAACCCAATTAATTTTCTCAGTGGCTAGGCAGGGAAAATCAGAAATACAGGGAACTCTCAAGACTCTTCTGAACCTAAAAGAACCTTTCCAGCAGCCTATAGACGTTCTAGCATAAAGAGCTTATAGTCTTTCTAGCAATTGACACGCATCTCTTTCTGTATTTTAAAGTACAGAAAGTCCTGAATATAATATTTCCAAGACAGAGAATGTGTGTCAGAATGGTGAACAAGAGAAAAATAGGAAGGGGAAAAGATACACACAAAACTTCTCACGTGAAGGTAAAAGAAAGTATCCTAGTTTGGGAGAAGAGAAAGTGGATATATTTAGAAACTCTACAAGGAAGTAAGGGGCTAAAGGAGCTGCAAAGAATTTGCAGAATACAGAGAACTGGGGAAGTTTGCAGCCATTGCACTTAGAGGAGAGAACAAAGGCACTCCAGGGTGCTCTGTAGGCTTGACCTGTGTGACCCTCTTGTTGATGAAACAACAACAGTAATAAAGGATTATTTTCTCTGACGCTCAATAGCATGCTACGTAGTACAGCCTTTGATTGATAGTAAAATTAAATTAATATTAAATAATCTTGAAATTACAATACTTCTCAAAGAGCCTTTGATTCTATACATGACTCATGTAAAAATTTTCAAGTAAATTTGTAAAACTGAATTTAAATAGACTATGTTAGAAAATCTGCCTAACCATAGCCTCTGACACACCACAGCCTTCTTTAGATGCATTCTAATATTACCTAGTCTTCATACAGTGCAAATATAGGAAGTGAAAAAATGCTTGAAACAAAGAAAATATGGAGACAAATTTGACTTCTTTTGAATTCGACTTTTTGCTCCTAAGATTTTTCCTCCTATGATTCAGCAAGTTTGTTCATGATGGTAATGATAACATTCATAGCGATATAACTCCCTTTCCTACCTTTCTTATCTCTTTCTCCTAAACTGATATTTAGGTGGATCTTGAGAAAACTACAACTGGAAATTTTCATAGGTCTAAAACTCGGAAACATGAGTGATCTGCTTATGAACTGTAAATGGTCCTTCCCATTGCCCCACAGCTATTCTCTCAAGTGGCAAATGACAAATGCTGGTCTTTTGGTATAAACTGATTCCATTTGCTCTCTTCCCCTGTCATCCCTCAGGTGGTTTTGTTTTGTTTTGTGGATTTTTATTGTTGTTGTTTGTTTGTTTGTTTTTCTGTTTTTCTTTTGTTTTGCTTGTTCCATTGCATTTGCCTTTATTTATTTATACTTTTTTGTTCTCCAGGAATTTTGCTGGTGTCCTTTCAGAGATTGGGGAAAGCCATTTTTCTTTTTTGCTGTTTGTGCTTTACTGTGAGCACAGTTGAGAAGGGTCATAACTATAACTCATTTAGCAGGTATTAAGTCAGTTCATGAGAGGTAACTGTATTTCTCACCATCTTCTTACACATGATGTGTTTTAACAAATCATCCAGCACAAAAAAATCTTTTCTAATTGATGTCCATGCCTGTTAGTACAAGAGGGGTAGAGTATGCACAGCCGTGCAACGCTTGGCGGTGATACTGCTTGCTTCTGTGTTCATGCTCTTTTCTTTGACTGATCTGCCTCTCAACTGGAAGTAATGTTTAAATCTGAGCAGCTTCCAGGTTCTATTTCATCTCAAGCCTATTTGGCACTGCCTTGAAGCTTCAAGATTTTCCAAGCAAGTCTAGAGGGACTCGATTCCCTTAGTTTCACTACCTGGTAAACAACTTGTTGTAATTCCATTTTAAAATCAATGTTAGAGAAATGCTGACATGCTAAGTAAAACGTGTGACTAATCTGACTTGTCTCTATGTCTCCACATTCCACATTCATGAATATTTACAGCATTAATTTGTTTTTATATGTGTAAACTTATGCTTATAATTTAGAGGATGAAACCTATGAGCTCTTAAAATATATATTTTTACTATCTGCTTCTTTTGCTGGCATTTTAGGACAAGGGGGAATGGTTTTAAATTGAGACAGGGGAGGTTTAGGTTAGATATTAGGAGGAAGTTTTTCACACAAAGGGTGGTGACACGCTGGAACAGGTTGCCCAAGGAGGTTGTGGATCCCCCATCCGTGGAGGCATTCAAGGCCAGGCTGGATGTGGCTCTGGGCAGCCTGGTCTAGTGTTTGGCAACCCTGCACATAGCAGGGAGGTTGAAACTGGATGATCATTGTGGTCCTTTTCAACCCAGGCCGTTCTATGATTCTATGATTCTATGATAATTTGAGTTTCACTTATGATAGAATAACACCTACAAAACACAAACTAGTTCAGGTGTTTTTATTATTAATTGCAATAGTTGTCCGCAATACATTTCTATCCTCATTTCTAAAATGTCATATATGTCATTATATGATTTTATTTATATATATTTCTGAAATAAAGATTATATAAATGATGAAAAAAGTAATTCATAGAATTAACAAAGCTGCAAACAAGATGGAGCATGCAACAAGATAATGTTTACAATATTACTGCAATAGTTGATAAATTGCATGCATAATGGTAGAACATAAGGAAGATGAATACCTGCCACAGAAGACAATGATTTCAAGAATTTTATGTCAGTAAAGCAACTGTGTCCAATGTAAAGATTCACTGATTTATGCCTTAAACCTATATATCTGTCATCTAAATATCCTCTAGAAGTATCCGATTTTGTTGCATGTTTCGGAATCTTTGATTATACACAGAATTGTAAATACAGAGCTCAGTCTAGATTCCAAAACTATAAATATATTTTCTAAGTGCTCACACAACTTCTTCTGACTTGACTAAGATGAAAGTAATTCCTCACTTGATATTTAAGCCTTGCTTATACAAATTCAGGGTACAGTAATTTGGAAAGTACCTCTAGGGTAAACACCATCCTTGCCCACACAGGATAGAGGAGAGAAGGATCCATTGACTCCAAAGCTTATTATCTCCTGAAGAAACAATTAAATTTGGGTGCAAGAATAGAATTAACTCTTCACTGTATTTCACTAACATCTTAAGCATAGGATTTGCAGCATGGATGAGAAGTAGCAGGCATTATCTCCAATTTAATCTTTTCAAACCGTGGGTAAATCCACTTGGATAGGATAACTGTTTGTTATTAAACATTCCGAACATAAAATACATGCTTTGGAAGCTATCAGTACATAAAAGAATCCATCCAAAAGTCACTTCCTCAACCTCTCTTTCATTTGCTTTCTACAGATAATCACTCTTCTGTTTCTATCTGAATTGAAAATTTTAGACTTTTTATTTCTGAAAAATCTGTTGATAGTGTTATATATATTTAAGCTGTGAGGACAGAGGATTGCCTTCAATGAGAAGAGAGACCTAAGTTTCTTTGTTTGCTCATTCTTTGGTCTCTTTATGGACATATTAAGAAAAATCAAATAACAAACAATTTGCATTATGTGCACAGTTGCGCTATACTGTACTATAACTGTACTAATCACAAATTCAATTTTAAAACACTGCCATAATGTATATTATCAGAATATTTTTTTCCTGTTTCTTTCAGTTTTAAGTGGAATAGTACCTTGAAACAAATGTAACATAGCAGATTTCCTCAACTTTTGTACTACTTTGCTCATTTACCCAACAGAATAATTCATCCAGACATAATGGCAAATATGTAGACAATTCTGAAAACACTGAATGAAAGAGAATTTGGTGCATTTAAAGTCAATTTCCCTTTATAGAAGAAACGAAAGAGAAAACAATCTTAACCTTTGCTTGGTAGCTAAATGCAGCAATGTCCCATTTCTAATGTGTGTGTTATCTAAGGGGAAAAAAAATGGAGAGGAGTTATTTAGAAAGCCTCATTAGATGTGATTTATTTACGAGCCCACAAGTGTATTAATACTTTACCTGTACGTCTCCGCTGTACAAAGACTATTTGCTAAAAATGTGTGCTGAGAGGTAACATAAGTTTTTAAGAAAGCTGCACTCTTAAACACAGTATTTACATAAGTGGAATCCAGTTTACAAAACAACATATTCTAGTTCATGATTCTTGGATGTTTGGTGTAGGTAATAAGTCAGGGGCTTATAATGTCTGAACAAAACATGCATTCTTCACGAAAGTATTCCCTTTTCAAAAAGGTGTGGGTTGAAAACAGTCCCACATCCTTGGGAACCAAGGGAACCAATGTATATTTCATATACATTGTATGTATATTTTATATACACTGAGGGGGTACTAGTAGAAGTGTTCTATCAGGAGTCTTTGAAGAACCACTAAAAAACAGGTGAAGATCAATACCGATCTAAATGGGATGGCAAACTATTTAATAAGACATAAATTTTAATATCAACTATAGAATTTAAAATGCAACAGTTTTGTTTTTCTATCTGGTTATATGCTGGGCAGTTGGAGAATAGGATTAATTTAAGCCTCTCCTTCATAATCTTAAATAAGCCTGCACACATTATATGTTTCTATATATGCCCCATATATGGTTTAGGGATATATTGGTGTATATATTCCGTCAATACTCAGGGTACTCAAAGCATTTAATGAAGCTCCACAACCATAAAGCGCTATGATAGCCAAGGTCTCAGAATGCTGTGTTGCAGCGTTGGGGCCTTTATGCCTGTATCCCTACTGGTCTCTCTGAACAGTGTAACTGGCTTTTCTGTGATTTTCTGGTGCCCAGCTCATTCTTGAAGTTTGCTCAGATGTAGCTCAATGATGTTCAAAGTACTCCAGAGACAGACAATGTTTGAAGCGCACTCCAGCGCTGCCTCTCAAGGTATCCCTGCTTGAGCAGGAGAGTTGGACCAGGTGACCTCCAGAGGTTCCTTCCAGCCTCAGCCATTCTGTGATCCTGTGATTATCCTTCCATTTACAGAAGTAGTGCCACTGAGTAGCAGCTCAGAATTGGGCTCATCATGAAAAGCCTCCTTTGCCTAACTGCAAAGGTAGGTATCAACTGCAAATCTTTACTAAATTCAAATTTACTTTGAGTTGTACCCATCTCTGAGGGTTCAGCTCTTAGGATTTGATACTGCTGTATTTACAGCATTTTGTCATTTCTAATGCAAATTAAATTCTACAGTCCTGTACTGACATACTGACAATGTAGTGCTTGGTATTTTAAAACTCAGCCATTTGGCAGTATAGCAATAATTTAAAAAGTAGATATTTTCTTCAACTGTTCATTTTCTAAAGATTTCAGATGTTGGAATCAGAGTACTTAATATTTCAGGTGGACAAGCTAGAGCACGAGCAGAATTTCTGTATCTTCAGTTTTCTATTTAGAATGATTTACCTCTTCGTTATTGTTTTTCAATTTGAGAGATATTAAATATTGGACTTTAATAACATTTGAATATAACATTTGCAGTTCAAAAATAGCTCTTTTTGCTAAGTAAAGTGCAGTGTAACAGAACTCTATGGCTAAATCAAGTTCAGCTATTTTCAGTTGAATTATTTGGATGATCAAGGCAATCAAGACCTGTTCTATACAAAATGGAGTGTCTTTCACTCTGATATTCTCATCATCTATTATTGAATACGATGAGTGAGGGAGAATGAAAAGAGTAAGGAGGAAATGACAGAAAAGCTGAAACAGTATTGAAGGTTTGTCTTGTTAAAAAAATAATATATTATTCCATCAGTGTTGCAGCAGAGGGCCTAAGATTTTGGATTTGCCTTGTCAAGAAAGATGGAAAAGATAATTATGAATAATAATTGTGGAGTAAACAATTAGACATCACTGTTTGAAAATAATTACTGATCAATTAGGACTGAAGGAACAAACAGGAAGAAAAGAACAAGGGGAGAAATTATTTGAGGGTAGAAAAACATTTAAAAGAGAACTGAGGATACCTGATTAAACACAGTAGAGAAGCCCTATTGCACAGCAGAAGCCACCACTTAGAAGTGTAAAAGCATGTTATATAGGTAGGAGTAAAGCTGCCTATAATAATGTATTGGAATGAGATAAGAAGAAATTAAATACATAGAGCCATAGAAAGTATCCACATATGTGAGAAATCTACAGTTGTCAGATGAACTGCTTAGGTCAAAGGGAGTAAGAAGAAATAATGAAGTACAGGCAGCAAAAAGGAGTCACTTAGTCACTAACAGCAAGAAGTGATTCTACATAATGGCCAGATTGCAGTCTAGACTGACATTGGGCAAAGGCAGCATTGAATAACACAAGCTTGGGAAAATTTGAGGAGGAGTTTTTCTTTAAGGAGAAAAAGGTAAAAGTCTGTGCAATATTTCTGAAGAGGTTCCCTTTAATTAACTAATTTAGGGAGATCACAGAAGCTTGAAAGGAGAAAAGATATGAGAGATGAAGGTATGGAAGTGGATATCAGCCTGGAGTCATGTTCGCAACTGAGAAAACTGTGAGATTGCAAGGGAGAAATAAATCTTTTCAACTACCCCCAGAAAACACTGGGAGGGAAGAATAGCCAGGCTGGTTAGAGAGGAGAGTTATTGATATGGAAATGGAGCAGTGGCCACAAGCATACATCAAAATGAGGAAGAAAAAGAAATTAGACTGAATTTGCAATGGTTAGGCATCCCTATGGAGTATCTGATGAGATTTACAACTCTCTTAACAGACTGAGATAGCCCTGGCAAGGAGATGAATACCTGAATGGCTTCAGTTTGTGCAGATATCCACTGACAGCAAGAGGCAACAGAAGCTCTGAGCCAGTACTGGGGATGTCACAATATTTGCTGAGTACCACTGTCGCTTTTCAAACAGCAAAGTCATACTTGATGTCTTTGTTTTGGATGCTGAGCATTAACGAGAATTGCAGTTCTGTCTGAGAGGTCTCTTTGCCTAATGATCCAGCTCCAGGAAAAGGCAAGTGCAAAGGGTACAGAGCCATAGCCTCCTCCAGCATTGCAGTGCTGGGCACTCCAGGTCTGACAGGAAACGTGCAAAAATCAGCAACTTGAAGTAAGTGTAAGGGACAGTAGAGAGCAAGGAGCAGCATGTCCAGACCATGCTGCTGCAGAACTACCTATGGCTCACTGGAGGCCTCAGCACAGCCTGCCTGGGGCTGGGAGATTTCACACTGCCTTCAGGAGGTGAGCTGAGGGCTGTAAACAAGGAATTGTTTTTTACTACAGTGAGTGTATGCTCTGGGCATCTCCTAAAGCTCTGAGAGTCTCATTACTGTCTCCTCACCTATAAATTCTTGCAATGTTATCTATGATATCAAAAAAAAGGATATCAGCAAGTGAAAATTCTTATATAAAATAAAATAAAATAAAGTAGAATATAAAATAAATTCTTATTACCACCAAAAGCCTATGCATGCAAAAATGAAAACACCATTCTGAGACTCAGCCTGCTATGGTCAGGACTCTGACGTGTATGTTGGAAGTCCATGAATGCCAAAGTGGGCTGAAAGTATTGAAAAATTCATATGGCCTTTATGTGGAAAGTTGCAAACCAATTGATAGCCACAGTATATGATATGGATGTGAATAAGTTCTGGTAGCGGACACATGTTTAAATATAATCAGAACATGATGACAGTGTATGTCCAGAACATCCAGACCTTTTTTTGTGTCAGAAATAATGAAACCAAAAGGACAATGTGCAGCCAACAGGATGTTGCACAGCAGCAATGTGGGCACAAATATAGGTGGGGGACTTTGGAAATAAGGAAGCCCTGTTTCCCATAAAAAACTCCACCAAAGGATTTGAATCTAGTCCTCCTCATAGTACCCCTGGCTGGCAACGTTGGCAATACTTTTCAAGGAGGCATTTAGTTGATAGGGGTAATTTTGATTCAGCCAATGTATTTTACACTAAATAAATCTTTAAACAAAATAAGCACCAAGATGTGTAACAGTGACATTTTTTTCCATCATTTTGAGAGAATACAACTCTCCTATACTCTCATTTCTGTTTTACTGATTGTGACATGATATATTGGAAAATTCAACAAGTTTCCAGAATGCTAAATGTGCCTTAAAGAGTTTGGGGTACATCAAAATAACTTACACAATGTCTGCTTAGTAGATTTCATATTTATGTTGTGAATATTGCTTTAAAAGTTGAACATGAGTCTTTTGCAGGTAACAAGCATGCAAATGATCAATTTTAGGGAAATATATGTAGGTAAACTTGAAAATTTATGTTTAATATAGGTGTATCTATTTCTGTACGAACACTGATTCGATGAATGAGCTTGATCCATGCTCTATCTATTGGTACTTTTCAGTATTTTTAATTTTAATTCATTTATTCATAGTTATAACCTTTGTAAGAACATCAGTTATTTAAATGAGTAGAAGGTAAACCACATCAACAAAACTGCAGTGTTTAATGTTGAAGATAACTGACATGCATGAAGTCATTGTATTAAAATATTGTTTTTCCTATTGTTTAGCACAGATGGTGCTGGTAATTAATATTGTGCTATTATTTCATCAGGGGATTCCCTGATTGCAAAATTCACACAGTATGTAATAAACTGCTACATTACACCGTATGAATAAATGATTTACGATTTATATATTTATTAATGAGAAGTATGTTATCCCAGAAGAGAATTATGCAAGGTTTCAAAACTTAAGAGATATTTTTTGAAAAACGATATATTTTTATGAAATCCATACTCTGTGAAATACCATATATTGTCAAAATGATCCTGTTAGCTTTACCTTTTTTAAAGGCCTTATACAAGCCGTAATGATCACAAATAAGCCAAGGTGCACTTAAGAAATTGCATATCTGATGCATATCTGATACTTCCTGCCAAAAATATTATAAATACAGCATTAGGAATATTTTTTTCCTGTCCTTACAATGCGAAGGTCAGCATTATATCCTATGCACCATCTCTATTTTGGGGAAATCGTTTAAACAATAGCATACTTCTAAAAAACTCATTGATATTAAAGCATGTCTTCTAGAAACTGGTTTCAGAACGGAAGTGTAGAAGTGTGCTTCTATCTGACCACCTAAAGTTATACCGTCGTTGCTGTACATTTGTTAAAATCATTTGCTAAAGTATATTTGTTAAATGTTAGAGCTTTTTACGCTGCTACAAAAATGTCCAAGAGTAGTGTGAGCAACTGCCAAGAAAACCTAGCTATTGGTGATGGGGGCCACTTTGACAAACCTCCAGTCCACAGAATGCAGAGCTTTTCCTTCTGATGTAGACAACTTATTTAGCTTATGCACTGCTTTCCTAAACCACTGACCGTGTGAGATGGTAGTAGAACTATCCCAGGCCACTTCTCAAACAGGCACACTCCCTGTCCACCCACTGAAACTGGAAGTACAAGTTCAGGTGGTTGGAGCCTGCCTTCTTGCTTGGAGCAACTCCTGTGCCTCAGTATGCATGGTGAGCTTGGAAGTGATATGCAAGACATAAAAGATACACAAAATCTCCTTTAATTACCAAATGTTGGAATTACCAAGTGTACCTAGTCTAAAATGAATTCTAGTACTGGATCTGCATGTATGCCACCCTGAAGTGGGGTATTAATCAGCTGCCTCTAACCTCTGGTCCATTTACACGTACAGCTTATTTGCACATACAGGCATACATATCATTCCCTGTATTAAACACTAAGGGCCCTGGCCTTCCTGAAGAAAGGTGGTTATCCTGTAGAATACTTTGAATTCTGTTTATCTGAAAAGGAGGAAACTTTCCATCTGCAGTGTTTCAGCATCTTTACCATTATTTCCTGACCTAATTTGGAGACTGAACACTGTGGTTGTGCCAGTTTGAGAACTGGAAAAAAATATGTTTTCCTTCTGCCTAATAGACCACTACTGGGAAGCCTGAAGTGGATCAAAACATGTGTTCCGTAAGAATTACACTTTTGGGAACGTTCATCTATCGTCTATAAATCACTGGGACGTTGGGCTGTATTTGAGCCCCAATAAGTGTCCTACTCAATCATATGATGCACTTGTGGTTTTTCAAGTCCTGAAAGAGGAAAACTCAACTCAGTCCTTTTCAGTAAAGTTCCCATGCTTAAAGGTTGTGCAGAATGTGTTGTGTTTCGTTTACATGTAATTGAGGGCTGGCATTTTGAAGCAAAAGATCTAGATACTCAACATGGATTTTGAATAGGACAGAAAAGGGAATTTAATTGTCCATATCAAAGAAAATAGAATTTTCTCTTCTAAGCCAGTGCACCTAAGTCCTAAACAACAGCATCTACCAAGTACTTCACAGTACCAAAAATCATATTTCTTAAACAGTTGATATTTTTCTGAGCTAATTCTTAATAATTTTTATGACAAAAATAAGTCATTTCTTGTATGCACTGGATTACAAAAGTAATGTATTAAAAATGTATATTTCAAAAACATAGTGGATAATTTCTATCTCTGGTTTTCGTTCTCAGATACTAATGTACTTCTTTCTGAGATATGTGTAGATGGCTATAAAACAGATGAATACCATAATTAATAATTGTTCTTAGTCATTAATAGAAAAGCAATAGATAATTTGAATGTCCATCTATGCAATACTACACGTTGTCACCTTTACAGTATAAATTTATTTTTAAAATCGATACCTTTTAGCAACTGCAAGTTTTACAATCACTTTAAATTACTTTGAGCAAAGCTGCATATTATTTATATTTTCATCAAGCACTTTACAGATTTCTTCCAAGCTTTCTGTATTGGAATACATTACTAACTTGGGGGACAAAATGAGATTATTATATTGTAACTTATAACTAAATGCATGTTCAGTTTAAAAACGTGAAATTATTTTCCCTTTCAAATTAATACTATCTGACATATGTTGTGTTTTACAATCTACAAATTTATTGTGACAGTGTGAGTTTTAAGAATCTCTCTGGACGTTTTTTTCCACATAAATGCATAATATTTGTGTTCCTTTAGAGTTCCCTGTTTTGTTAAGCTACTACAGCATGAATTAGAACATGAGAATGCAGACTGTATATTTACACCATAAACTTCTTTAAGAGAAAAGCAGTATTTCAAAACAGACTACCACAATATATGGTATTTACATTTTGCTGTATGGAAAACAACAGGTTTTTAAAAGTAACATTTATCATTAAGCAATTAATTCAGCCTGTTAACTTTTTAATGGAAAGATGTTACAAGACGTGTAATATTAGCTCCACTTGTAAACTATCTTGCAGTTCTCAGTTCTCCATTAAATATTACTGTAATGTAAAATCCGCGTGTTTCAGATTTGCAATAGAACAATTTAAGAAAGAGCTAGTAATTCCTGCAAAGAAAACAATAATAAAGCTCATACCAATCACTGAGACTCTTCTCCTAAAGTGGAAAATGAATTGCTTAGGATTTGAGCTTTCCACAGGATTTTTCTTTACTGTTTTCTGCATGAAAATATTTGGAGAGTTTGGGAGGTGAATGTGTAAATATCCAACTCTAAGCTCATACAATAATCTTTCATCCAAATTCACATTTCAAAAATAAAATGTTGAGTAGTTCATAAAGAATATTCCTCCAAATCATTGAGGATTTGTTCTTAAATTACTTGAATCGAATACTATTGAGAGCTTAATGAGTTTGTATACATAGGAAATTTTATTTTCCAGTATAGTGGGAGAATTCAAAACAAATCCGTCTACTGTTATTTCTTTCTTTATGATTTCTTCTTTGACGAGTTCATTTAAATCTTAGTTACATGTATGACTCTTAGTTTAATCGCTTTACATGAACATGCATGTTACTTGTTTTCACAAATAAGAATTAAAGATGAAAGAAAACATCATGCATGCAACACTTTATAAAATTGCAGAGTATTTTGGGGTCTTGCCACAGCAATCATTTCTCATTCAAAATTCCCAATTACATTCTTTTACTGGCCATGGCTTTAAAGAAGTCAGGATTATAAATCTCATCCAAAAGTACTGTGTTCTTTATGCTCAATTCCTTATAATTGTTTTAAACCTGTGAATTCCTCTGCCTTTTTGGAAAGGACTGTAAGACAGAGGTCACTACCTAATTTACCACACTGGATTTATTTGTTCTACACTTAGTCACCTATCCGGGCTGAAATCATTTGTAATGGCAACACAGGTAAGCAAATGTGCACGTGCAAATGTAAATCAGATGCCAATATGTTTTAATGACCTGTTCTAACTATTTTGCAATTTATTTATGATGGGATATTTTTGATACATGCAAGATAGCATTACATACATGTAGGAAATTGTACCTAATGAAATTTTGGATGCTACAAGAAGCTACTGTAGAATACTTGTTTTTGTTAAACAAATGTACACTTTTTATCATAGATAGTCTTTATCTGAAAAAGACATGGTAGAGAATGCAGTTCAAATAAAATAAAAGTTAATATTTTCTCTAGCGGAAGCCTAGAGCTAAAGGTAAATGGCTTTTTGTACTTAAGGGAATAATATTTTTAGCATTATTATTATCCTTGGAATTGCATCATTAAAACTTACTACATTGTATTTGAATTTTCTTTATGTTTCATTCTGCCAAGTATCATATCTCAGGATCAATAAGTAGATAATAAACTCCATTTATTTCATTAAACAATTACAAAAGTGATCTATGGAAGCTGAAAATGTGTTAGTAGGATGAAGGAGCCTTCTAAATCTCTGTAAGTGACATCCTCAAGGAAAAAAAAACTTCTATTCCAAACGAAGTGATGAGAGTGAAACAAATACAGTGATTCACAGTGATTTCCTACCTTGTTGTCTACAGCTGTCATCCTTTACCTTTAGTGATATATTGCAGATATTCATTATTCTCTTTAAAGTATCTACAAGTACATAGCTCTGACCATATTTTAATCTGCACACTGAACTTTTTACCCAGTACTTCAGCTTCTGACAGTAACAGAAGCTATGCACAAGGATCTAGGATAGCATATGGCCCGAGGTCCAGCTGGATGTCTGAGTATGTCATTCCAGACGCAGGTTTGGATTGCTCAGTAATTAGCAACTGGCTGTTTAATATTGTTAACTCATTTTTTCTTTGCAATTCATGTCCTGCTTTTCAAAATTCTAAAAGCACAAGTTGTGTGAGCGCCAGCAAAAAAAAATAATAGTAATGAGCTCATTTCCATAGCATTGGACCCATTTTCATGCTGACTGATGATGGTTTCCAAAACTGAGTTTTACTGGCAAATAGGGTCCTGCTAGCATTGTCCTTCCAAATGCCTGGAGGAAATAATCCCAGGTTTCAAATGGAAAAATAAAAAATATGCTCAGTTCTGAGTAGGTTTTCACTTTACTTTTGTTTTTAGCTGTAATGGCCCATAGGAAATGTATCTTTGGAAAAAATGAATTTTTCTTTGTTAACAGTGGGAAGTCATTTCGTTCCTGCTCATTAGATGCCATAGATTCAGACAGTTGGACTCCCCTTGCTCTCTCTCAGTGAGGCAAAGAGACTCACTGTGATTTGTCAAATGTTGGCAACTCTATGGCTTTGCCTTTTCTATTCCCAGGCTACAATCTGCCTCGGAACAAATCTGCAGTAGAAAGTTCTTCCTCCAGTGATCTGTGCTTCATTGTTGAGGCATTTATGTAAACAAGCAAGGGCAAAGTCATGCAGATGTGGCACCAGAGGGGCAAGCACAAAAACCAGTTACACCAAGAAGAACCACTGACCTTATTTTCCAGTAGACTGGAAACTTTCATCCGTTATTTCTGGATTTACCATTTTAGTGCGCACATCCATTCTCCTAGTTTTGGAACAGTTGCCCCTGTTTGATTTGCCAAAGGCAATCTTCCATCTCCAAATCCTATCATCAAGTCCTGTTCTGGAAAGCCTGTCTGAATGAAGTAGGAATTTTGCACCACTTCATCTGTGTATCACTGAGCACTGAATTTCTGCATTGGGCTTACTCCATTCCTGTGTCTGAATCAAACTGCCCCAGAGCCAGAGAGGATGGCTGAATCTGATTCTGATTCTGATTCTGTACTGCTCTCAACAAATAACAAACTATCAAGGTGAGTACATAAAGGACACAATGGCATTCCTGGCTCCCAGAAATGATATATATTTTTTTCTCTGTTGGCAACATTAGCCAAAGGTTGAGTGTGTTTTGGGGCTTTTTGTGCAAATATCCCTTTGTGAATATACTATACTGAAAAAGTTACATTTTCATGGACTTTTTACCAAGTAAAAAAGTCTCATATTGTGCCTACACTGTAACTTCTGCCCTTGAAAATTCGAGCTTAGATATCTCTCTAATATAGACAACACCTTTGCAGCTCTTGGCCATGATCTCTGCAAAAAAATGAGTTGTATACCCAAAGTAAATTCAGCATTTTACTTATTATTTCCTACTCTTCAAGAAAGATTTTGTCATTCACTGAAAGCTGTCTACAGTCCATTCACTTTGATTTCATAGAATTAAGAAGTTCTTTATCACACACGCAATAGTCCTCTCCCCAGATACAGATGAAAACAAATGGGAGAAGGGAAATGGGAGAAACCTTCCAGCGTCTATAGCCATGAATTTCATCAATACCTTGTTGAACGTATTGCAGCATCTGAATGTCTAAAACAATGCATGACAACATCTGATTTTACTACTACTTCTATTAGTACATCCTGAAGGATGGAGTTGAAGTTAAGGGTACATTTTTGAGTAGAATATAAAATGAAAATGCAAATAAAATTAAAATGGAATTGATGTCTATCCAGCTTGTTTAATGACACTTAAACTATTTCTTCCCTCATTACTCCTTAGAAAACTTATACTGCCACATATCCATTGCACTATACTGTACATCCATGTAGTCTAGATGATCATCACTTAGGCCAAAAATCATTTGAGGACATACATCAAAGGTCATGTTTGCTGTTTGGTTAACTGTGGGGATTGAGTTAAGATTTGGTATTATTCTTTACCTTCGCACATTTTCTACGTGCTGTGTGAAATTGCTAATATAGTAACAAAAGAGTTGCCAAGCTGTCTTGATAGAACTTATGCAAGGATGTTTATGGGAAAACCATCAGACTCACTGATTCTTTAAGAGTTTGCTTGTCCACAGCGTTTTGTCTCCTTGGTTACTTAGGGTCTTTCTTCATGAGCTACTTACTGCAATCAGTTTCCTAGGTCTCCAAGCTAAGATTAATACACTGGACACTTGGTAATACAACCACATTCATTGCCAGATTTCCAGCATACTGAGAACTTTGAGTTTATTTTTTGTGTCCTCAGGAAGTTGGAAGTGGGTAGGCACAAAGGCTTTCCAGTGTTTCTAAATATCAGTCAGCCTTTACATTGTAAATGTTGCATACAAATATGGACAAAAGTTAATACTCTTGTAGTCAGAAAGCAGTCCAACAAATTCCTATGACATTCTACTGGAGCCTGGTTGCTTGACCAATTCAGGTGTGTGTTCAGTTCCACAGATTCTGCTGTAGCTTATATCACTTGGCCCACCATGCACAGAGCGTACAGTATAGAAATGCACCCAGTATAGGTGTTTTAGAAGCTTATCCTAGAAGCTTTTCCAGATTCCTTGGTATAGGTCTCAGTATACTGCCTTGTGTCATGTAGCTTCTCAGATGATTGATCCTCAGCACATTAAACAGAATTCATATACCGCACAAAATCAGAATTTCTACATTAAACAGTGTGATTTTTTTTTTTTTTGAAAGAGTAAGGAAATTAGTCTAAATAAAATTTACAAATCAATTGGTAATTCATTTAGAGCTGTTTCCAGTTATAAAATTGAGGATAGATTAATGCCAGGCAGAGCAATGCATGGATAAATTATAATCATTTCCTTTGTACTGAGTCTAGGCTTCTAAACTAGGGTAAAATATGTAGTGTCTGCTGATCTCAGTTTCTTGGCTATGTGTTGATCTTCAATAAGGCTGAATCAATGCAGTGATTGATGAGAAGGAACCTGAGAAATCTTGTATTTATCGTTTGAAAAAAATGCTGATATGACTAACAATTGTGTGCTGCGAACAGACCTTGTCCCCCATGCTGGGGCTGCTGGCATCCTTTTCAGATGTATTTGCCCCTCACTGCCATGCCAAGAAAACCTCCAAAGTATTAGTGAATAAATTTTAGTTCCGTTACCAGTCAGAAAAGAAAAATATTTTGACTTCATGTGTAAAAAATCATGTATGTGTTTACGATAATGCAATCTTCAGTACAGTGTAACTATACATATAAAATACCGGAGGAAAAACTACCCACTTGTAGTTACTTAAATTATTATTATCGGTTATTTACAATAGGATGAGAATATAAAAGTCACGTTTCACAGTAGAACTGCATATAAGGTATATCGTTTTAATTGAATGCTATTTTTTTACTTCTATGTTTATCGTGTTTTAAATATTTTGTGTATGTGTCCAATGATGTAAATCCTTTAAGCTTGCAGTATAGAGTCTTATGAGAGGAATCTTTTTGTTACAGAAGATCAACACTGACTGCAGTGCAAGCTTAATTAAATGCTATTTTACTAATAAAATTGAAGTAAAATGTGGAAGTTGCTAAAGACAATAAGGATTTTGTGACTGACATCAAAAGATTAGGGATTTCACTGTAACAGATGAGAAAGTTCTGTGATAATGTGCAGTTCATGTAATCTGTGGGGTTTTTTCCTACCCAAATTGGGTAGAAATTAGTTATTTTTAATAGAAATGTCATACAGTTGGACATTTATATCTCAAGCACTTTGAATATTGGCTATTAACTTACTTATTTAGGCTATAGATGTATGCAGAAAGGGCACAGACATTTCTTTCTTTAGAGATAGTGTTTATCTGTTAAGTAGAAAATTTCAGAAGTGATCTTTAATTTTTTTTTCCTTTAAATATGGTTTCAACTATGAACTAATAGAGTTGAATGTGAACATAACTGGCTTTTCTAAAAAGCATCTTTACACATTTTGATTTTGCAAGAACTGTAAACTGTAATATACGACAAATATCCTTAAGTTCAGTTCTGCCTTAGAACTGTCAATCATTCTGAAGCAACTGGAAAAACCTTCTTTGTTCTCTTTCTGCTTTATAAAAACATATCCTAATATGATCACTAGTCATTCTTGCATGGTGCTTTTTATTGCCTGGATATCCGAACTGGAACACTGACAGTTTATTTACTCACTAGTGACATGCATATCGTAACAGGTGCTAATTTTGTATGGTAAGATGGCCTCACCATATATTAAGCTCATTGTTTTGTTCCCGAAGCAGATGTTGCCACAAATATCGTTGTTTTCCTGTACGTCTTTCCTTTTTTTTTTTTTTTTTTTTCCTCTACTATATGCCTGCCAGCTCTACGGTTATTCTTTATTTTCTTTCCAATCTATTTTTAAAATGAAAGAGATTGGTCTTATAATGGCAAAGATTTGCTAACAGCTAAATCTCCATTTGCAGTCAGTGTAGCAACTTTTCCCCCTCTGTTAACTGCGAGTGTCAACATTACCTTCTACAACAGCATAAATTGCTGATTTCCAGCATATGGACATGGAATGCCAGATATGTTGTGGCTTAGCCGAGGCATTAAGGAAATCTCTCAGTGTTGCTGAGTGCTGCTGCTTTCTAGGGTCAAGGAAATGAAGGACGTGAATTTTGTGTTAGAGAAACAAAAAGAGAAGAGTATTGGGATTTTGGTAATATCTGAGGAAAAAAAAAAGGAGAAGAGGCGAAGTCCTAGCTCTCCACCAGCTCTCTGCAATACCACGCTGCCATGGAGCACAGCTGAGCCCTGTCAAAACGTAAGTACAGTCCACAGGAGCTGCATCGAAATAACAAACCATGTTACATGTTGTAAAGGAGGAGAACACGGTGCCTGTGAAGGGGGTGTGAGGAAATGTAACTCTGTGAAAGATAGAAAAAGATAAAAGTGTTTCTGGGGAAAGAGTATCAGCACTTTAAAAACCCTTCATCCTAGACAAAGTCTAAATGTGCCCGACTAAGTTGGGATTGTATAACCATACTAAATAGGAGCCTACGATACCGAGTACATTGTTTAAAGACTACTTCAGGATGGTTAAGAAGAGGATGATATAATCTAAATATGTGATAAAAAGAGATTACTGGTACATATAATATTCCTCACTGGCAGGCATTCCTATCATGTCATATCAAAGTCTAGCAAAATGTTGAAAGTTAGAAATGTTATCTAGCATTAGCAGGCATTTAAGGAACGTCTCTTGAATATTTCTAGCATAAAAAAGTATTTCATGTGATGTAAATGAATGGTAATTTTCTGACTTTAAAAGAGAACTGTGCCAGTACATTTCAGCATTCTGGACCCAATTCTGCAAACATGGAGATGCTTTCAATTTGCTCTGCCTGCCTTCCCGCCTTAGATGGCTGCGATTGCAGCGAAATTAATCCATTTAAAAATCTGCGGCTTAAACTTAAGGATTTTCAGTTTTTTTCCCTCTCTCTTTTTTTTCTTAGAATATCAATAAGTTCCAATTGAAGAGCGGATTCTTTTGCAATTCAGGCATGTGCCGGCGATAACGGGCGAGTTGGCATGAAGAGAGGCAGAGATGGATTAATTATGCAGAGAACATGGAAATTCTGCTTATCATCGGCTAGCAAAGGAGCCCAGCTCACATAATCAGCAAACGAAGGGAGAGAAAAAAATAACAATGCAATGGCACCTTCCAGCCCATCATCAGGATTTTTTCTACCCCCTTGTAATTAAAAAATAACATACACTTATAGCCCTATCTCCTGTGCAGGCAAGGAGTGGATGTCCACAAAATAATTGCACTGGGATATTAGAGCTGGGAACAAGGGCTGTCCATTCCTACTATCCCTTACCCTCTCCCTCCCTCTCTCCTCTGGCCTCTCCTAGGCACTTTCTTTCTGTCTGCATTCTGAATCAGATGCATGTCTCAGGTGACGTCCTATCTCGGTGTCCATAAGTCCCAAACCTCACTCTTATCAAGATTCAAGCAAACATGTATATGATAAATATTTGAAGTGCTGAAGCTGTGGGGTTTTATCCTGAGCACCTATGAGCTATCTACTGAAAATCATTTTGATGAAAACCTTTCCAAACAGTCTTTTTGAGTTACAAAATAGACTGATTAGAAGGGGGTTTTGTTGCAATTCCTATTTCACTTTTGCTCAGGGAAGATTATGTTACCAATAAAGCGTGTTTTTTTTTTCTTATTCATCTCATCCTTTTTTAAATACAAGGTAAAAAAATAAAGAAATGAAACGGATTTATTGGTTAGATGAAATTATGGTTGTTTAACAAGGTTCAGTAGCCATATATTTGAGGAGAACTATGCAATAAAAAGAAGAAATCTGTTTCTTGTAAAAAAAAAATAGATTGATTCTGCATTTGTTATTGTTCATTTTACTAATGGTATATCTCATGACTGCAAATGAAGATGCAGACAGTGTATTTTACAGTTTTGTTCCATGGGCAGACTGCTTCACAAACGAGTTTTTCAGCTTTTATACCCCTTCAATTTTTGCCCATTGCTCCGTGCAAGTGATGTTCTCAGACCCCATGGGCCCGTGTCCCTCCCTCTGGACTCATTGGTCAGGAAGGGAAATGGAACGGAGAATGAGGGCCAGAACGGCGGCAATTATGCAAGTAGGAAGGGCAAGCAGTAGGCCAGGATTACAAAGCTGGCTGTCTCTGGAAATTTAATTTATTCATTGACTTCCTCCAAAGCAGGGGACCAGTGTGGGGCGCAGTTTGCACACCAGTAAATGAGCTCCTGGGGACTTTGATGATAACTGATTCTCTACTAAGTTTGTAAAAAATTTTTAATCCCCATTTGGAAACAGCAATGAAGCTGGAAAAGAAAAATCTGATTCCATTGCAGAGTTACGCATGATAAATCAGTAATAAATTTTCATCAGTATCCTTAAGAAAAGAAAAGCATTTACAAAACTGGCATCTTAAAGACGAGATACTGTTCCAAACTCTGCTCTGAGGCTCCATAGTATAAATCCAGAATAAATCCATTGAGCTCATTACATTATATAATCAAAGCAGTGCTAATGTATACATGCACACACAGTCACACACAGTTTCAGGAAAGGTTTGAGAGGGTGAGATTTATGCTATTTGCTACAGTAGAACAAGACTCTGTCTAAAATCCTGTATTAAAATTAGCTCAATGAGGTTTCTTTGTTTGTTAGAAATTGGAGCAGAGAAGCTCTTCTAGGGGTGCAGCTGCAGAGCCAGTCCCCCTGCAATAGTCACCTCCAGCCTGGGCAATTCCCCGGCCTGAATCTCATGGCTGTCACCCATCTCTCCCAGCGAAGATGGTAGCAAGGGCCATGATGGTAGCAAGGGCCATTTACAGAGGCACTCTGTAAATAGGCAATGGACTGAGACCTACAGCCATTCCCATCACAACATCATTTTGAGAGCTGATTGACTCTGGGATTCAATCCCATATCCCACTACCAGTCTTAGACTTGTTGTAGAGGAAGCACAGAAGACTCCAACCTGATGGAGCAAACGTAGTTCAGGTGAAACTGTAACTGGCAACAAAAGGAATAAAAAAAAAAAAAAAAAGTGAGATGCTATATTCATAGCCACAGAGAGATGTCAGAGGTGTGGCCACCAGAAGAGGAAAGTACTCTCCATATTCAGAATGTGTATTCAGCACAATAGATATAAGCTGGCAGTCAGTACTGCCTTCACTGCAGACGCCGCAGTTGGTCACCTGGCTGGGTACCAGAAGAAATCATGGTCAGGATCTAAACTAGCTGCCAATACAGACCTGGAGCCTATAAACAGATCTACACCGCCAGGCATAGGCTCGTGTCGAGCTCCAGTTACTGGTTAATGTTGCGAGCTTCATCTTCAGTGGTCCCTGGCATTAAGCAGGTTTTTGTTGCTTGGCTGTGATAGAAACTTTGCAAAGAGAGCATACTTCTATAATCTTTCACATTTCCTGAAAACAAGTTTTAACATCTTTCACAATAGGAGGTAGATAATAGAATTCTCAGTAACCATAACAGTAAATGGATTTGTAATCTACCCATGATTAAAATTATTTTCATCATGAAGCAGAATTCTCATTATTGTTGCCATTTTAATATTATCAACTATAAAGTGTCTCGGTGATTGATACTATAGACAGCAAAACCCTATATTATGGTAATTAAATCTAAAATGAATCAGCTATCCCTATATGTCTTACGAGAGCACCTGATTATTTAAAAACAATTATATTCTGGTGTCATGTAATGGGACACACTACTTTATGGAAGGCACTGGTGTAAGAACTGCTCAGGGTCAAAAAGTTGAACCAAAGCGAAAGGGAAGAAAAAACAGATACTGGCACCTCTAAAGAAATACAGAGGGAAACATTGTCCCTAATTTTAAATAAAGAGAGCTCCACAAAGAATTTCAGCCTAACCTTTTCATAAATCCTAAAACCTTTACAGATGTCTTTACTCATGTCTTGCATGAGAACAAACACCTATCCAAAATACAGGCTTCTCCTCAGTCCTAGTATTTGCCTGAATGCGTGCATGTAAGAAAAGGAAAAAAGTCATTTGCCTTTTATTTTGTCATTTCTTTCTCTCAGGTAATTGTGAGAACTAAAAACGGAACTGTTCCCTTTTCTAAAAAGGTAGATCTCCCCCAGCTTCCCCGGAACAGCTCCACCGCCACTAACTTTAGTGCTGCTTTAAACTGGGGGCAGCTTGTGGATTAGGAGTTCTTCCAAGCTGATGCCAATATCTGGAAATGCTAAACTCGGCAAAAATATTTTACAAAAATATTTGTTCGCCGTCTCCATATAAGAAGATTTCAGAGGGACAGGAGCTTCTCAACCAGAAGAGCGTTTATACCTTTTATCCCCTTAATCTTCTGCTGTTTTCAGTACATTTCCTCAGTGTCTGCTCTTATGAGATACTTTTTTCATTTTGGTGAAATTTTAGCACAAAAAATTCTTTAGTACCTCTGTTCATTTGCAGATTTCACCAGGCTTGCAGAAGCACACCTGTTGTGCTGTCTGGATTTCCTTTACTGATCATAGGCTTCTGACAAAGAGGGGGGAAAAGAAAGATTTTTATCAAACACTCTTCACCGGACAATGAATTTTCTTCACCATTTGAATGTATCTGTGGAATGCCTGAGTGATTCATTACAGCAGATTCTGAAGTATGACAATGGGCCGCAGAAATGACTGATGGTATCTTTTTCCTGATTTCATTTCCCTGATCCTCTTCATCCCTTGGCCTGTGTACCTCGATTAATTAGAAACCAGGGATTTTCACTCATCAGCTGATGGGTTTCATGCTCCACTCTGTCACAAATCTGCTGCTTGCACTATCTCTCTTACAGCTGGTGGCTGCTTTAAAAACTTTCTTTTTTCTTTTTTCCTTTTTTTTCCCCCTTTTTTGAAGCAGTGCTTTGTGACTACAGGTTTAGGCCTTTTTAAGATTCAGACATATTTTTAAAAAGAGATTAAAAATTAAAGTAAAGAAGATTCAAAATCTCTGATTAAGTTAATCCCTATCCAAATGATACTTGTCCAAAAATGAACTTTTTGAAGAGATAATAATGTAAATGTTTCATAGCTCTCAGCTTTCCAAGTTCTTTTTTCAAGATATAATAATTGAAGTATTATGCAAAGGATGAAAGTATATAAATATGATTTTTGTGAAAAAGGCCCATACGCTCAGTTCGCATGCATTTTAGTCCTACCTATGCTATATTGTTAAGCCAAATGCATTTCAGATTTCACTTGTGTGAGGCACCTTATAATAGGATCCTGCAATAAATCATTGAACCATTATTGTTTCTGGAGGAAATATTTCATAATTGAAAATATGCTGCCCCTTAGGGTATATACCAAATTAAAATCACATGGTGATATAATCCCTAAGGAAACAAACCATAATTAAATAGTATTTAAAATGCAGAATATTTTGCAATAAAAATCCCCCTCAGAAACTTAAAATAATGTGTGAAACACAGACAACAAACATATCAATTATGTCTACCATAGAAAATGTAACCACTGCTAGTTTACTTTCTTATCATTATATATACCCTTCCAGAATTGTTTCATTTAATTTCTTCATTTAATATATTGTCAGCATTAAAGCAGGAGCCCTCTTTTTCTTTTTTTTTCCTCCCTGTGTGAACACGGATCAGAAGCAGCGCAGTCCTTCTGGAACGTCAGGCGTGGCGGAGGCCACGTGTCACTGAGAGGGTAATGCTGAGCCACAGCCCTCCTGCTCTTTTGTTTCTATGGATGAAAATATATCAAATCTACAACAAGCTTAAATTTAATTATGATTCCTTGAGCCTCTGTATTACTGATTGATGGCTCAGGTATACAAGTACACACACAGAATCCCATTGTACTGTCTTCTGCCAGGCAGGAATTGCTCAAGCAAAATATTTTGTGGTTATTCCTTTCCTCTGTTTTTATTTCATCTCAAAATAAAAGGTGTGGCTGCTGCATAAGGATGCAAGAACAAACAGAAAATCAACACTTCTGTGTAACTAAATTTTATTTTAAATGTTACATGGATTACTCTAATCCATTAATTTCTATGGTTCCTTTTCTACACTAACTTACTGTGCTATTTTGTTCGTCAATAAAAGAATGCTTTTGCAAGGCAGCCTCATTGAGCTACCTGGTGTGCAGAGGATCCTTGTTACTGCAGCAATCCATGCCGTGGCAGCGTGCAGCAGAGGGCCAGTACGCAGCCCTCGGGTGTACTCATGGCTCGCTGTGTCTCAGGGACAGTTCCTGGCAAACTTGTATGAGATTTGCCTAGGTGACTTCCCAGATCTAACTTTGCAATACAGTGCTGCAAATGTAAAAAAATAAGGTGATCAGAATTCTCATCTTTGGGATTTGTATTTTGTTCTTTGCTGTCATTGTAAGCGTTTGGAAGAAAAGGACCAATAAGACTCCAAGTACTGCAGTCGTCTTGGGGCAAATTCAGCAGTCAGACCCTTTCATAGCCCTTTGGCAGCTTAATGTGTAAATGCATTAGAATTCACTTGTTATGTTTCATTGGAATTTGGCTATATACACCTACTGCTTTTTCTTGATGAGAAAAATAAAGTTTTGATTAGTCTTACATAAGTGAAATCAGCAGTCAAACCTGTAATTGATATACATCCATGCAACTCTTCTGCCATCTCTATTTTACCTTCTCCCTTGTGTATTCCTCCTGATCAGTCAGTTCAGAATTCTGTCACTGAAACTACTTAGCTGAGTCATCAGCTTGAGCTCTTTTACCAAATCCCTTTGTTTGACCACATCACAATCAGGCTCTCAGTTCTTCCCCTGGAGGTTTACCTCATTCTTTCCAGCTTTGCTGCACACACCAGCCAATGCCCACCAGCCTGCAGCCCTCTCTGCTGGTGGTGCTGGAGGGGCAACCATCCCCATGACCTCACTGGCCAGGTACCTCTCTCACAGGGCAGCCAGAAAAACCGCTTTTATCCATCCCTCTGTCACCATTGCTCAAAAAAGGCTCCACGTCTAATTCAACGTGACAGTTTTCCAGATTAATCCATTGAGTCCTTCCAACTCCACTGTCTTTTAAACTCCACCTCCAGTGTCAGCATTTTGGACACCAGTAAGAAATGAACTGTTTAACCGTAAATGGAAATGGAATGGAGAGAATAAGAATGTGGATTTTCCTAATATTTAAAAAAGTGTTAACACATGCAATAAACAGGAGTTCTATGTTATGGGCCTCCAGGAACTATAGTTTTCCTGTGTTTTAGGGCAAGGCGCTCCCAGTCTGTAGCTCTTAAACATGTAGGCACTGTCAGCTGATGGCTTGCTGGATCTTAAGGCACACTTTGCTTTCTCTGTCCAGATACCCTATACTGAGTAAGTTATCAGCTTTTATGCTCCTTCAGAAACAAACAAAACTTTGAACATCTCTGGTTTGGGGAATATAGGTTCAAGTATTAACATAGTCTACTTTACGTGGCCATTTACCAAGTACAGGTACCTATATTTAGGATTCCATCTTTCCTATATAAGAAAAGGAAAAACTTAGGAGCCTTCAGAAGGTGATTTAAAGCTCTAAAAGTAGCTGTGTGAAGTCACAAAGGGTGAATATTCCTCCCCCTCACTCCTGGTGATGAGCACAAAGAGGTTCTGATCCTGATGGTGCCTTTCTGGGCATAAGACAATGAGAATATGAAGAAAAAAAAAAAGATAATTTTAACTGCAATTTGAGTCTTGAATAATTCTGCATGTTACAGAAGACCTTTAAGAAACAATCTGTGAAACTGAACATTTATTTTGTGGAATTGAACCCTGATGAAATGAAATCCCATTATCATTTCATTTGTTCCTTGAGATTAGTTTCTCTGCAGATTTCCAAAGAACAGCGCTAGATCAGTACATCTCTCAGCCCATGCTTACCAGTCATCATCAACACTATCTTTGTGTTTGAAAATTAAAAAGTTAATTAAAAAAGCAGGGATGGATAAGAATTTGCATTTCTGATCAACAAAGTTTTAAAGTTTCCCCTGCTATCAGACTTAGTAAGGAAAAATATCTTGCTGAACAGTTTTACCTGTGTTATGAAATGGAAGGACTTCTCAGAGGTAGGCAGCACCAATTTTCTTTTGCACAGCTTTTGCCCAGCACTTTTCTTTGAGCTCAGAAAGACATTATTAACTCCTTTTCCAGGTTGCCTAATTCTGAGATTACAGGTGAATAAAAACATGAACAAATGAGCTTTTTGCTCTGACACAGCCAGCATTTTGAAAAGACTCCCAAAGGCAGAGAGAGGTCCCAAGTCAAAGGGTGCAATAGAATCATGGGGAAGTGAAGAAATCTACTGAGGGTAGCACAGTAGGCTTCAAAGGTGGGGGACAAAAGCTGGCTTCCTGGCCTGGCTTTTTAACTTAGTGCTTGATGAAGACACATGGCCTTAAATCATATGCTGTCATATAGACTTTAATGCTATGAACTTGAAAATGTCCTTGAAAAAAACATCCTTCACTTCGTTAACATACTCCCTCCAACTGAGCACATTTGTGTATGCTTCTGTTTTGCTTGTCTAATGTAAAGAGGTTGGATCCAGCCTAGTTTCCCATCAGTAGGACCTGATGCTGTTAGACAGAGGGATTGGGCTCTGCCACATCTGTTGTTAGCCCACTGCCAAGAGGAAAGACTCAGTGGCTTTTGCCTTGTTAGATGCACAGCTGAGAGGGAGGCCACATCCAAACTACATCTTCCATTGACTTTTCTGCTCATCAGGGAGCTGATGAGCTGATGAAGCTGGTCTGTGTCACACTGATTCTAAGCAGGACAATTAAAAATAAGGCTGTTAAAATGCCTGCATGTAAAAATGGCATTGGTCAAATCAGAACTGGAGAGAATTAAGATTCATAGCCATGAAGAAAATGAAATTGTGCTCTAAATTCACCGTTTTTAAACAAATACAAATTAATTATGTTTTGATTTCTTTTTCACAAACACGATGAGCCAGCCAATTCTATCGGAAACAGTATAGCCTTATAAATTCAGGATAGCAGCAATATTTTCCTCAGGAAAAACAAAACAAAACAAAAATCACAAACATTAAATCTTTAAAACAATACTGGTTTTGTTAACATTGTTGGCAGCAGATACTTAAAAGGGATTCTGAAAACAGGGCTATAACCTTCTGCATCCAACAATGTAAGGCTTAAAGACTTACTGAGTTGGAAGTTGAATCTCCTTCCTTGGGATTATTAATTTTAGGAGAATGTTCTCTTCTACCCACGTGTCTGTCTGATTGCTTCTTTTAACCCATATTTGGTTCATATTTTTCCCCCTCTCTCTACATTTTCTACTATACCATTTCTCAGTTTGGACAACTAGAACTGCACACACATTTTAAGATCTGAGGGTGCTATGTGTTCTTGCAGTTGCATGATATTTTCTGATTTGCTCTTTATTCCTTTCCTAATAATTTTTAGCATTTATTTCCCTTTTTGATTGATGTTTTCATATACTTGTTATAACTCCAAGATCTCTTTTCTGAATGCTAATGGCTAATTTATAGCCTATCACTTCCTACATACAGTCAGAGATAGTTTTTCTCATTTACATAACCTTGTGTTTGTCAGGATGAATTTCATCTGCCATTTTATTTCCCAGTAGCATTATGACGTTTGCTGCAAGTCTTCTCAGTTTACATTTCAATGAAACTGAATGATTTTATACCATCCATTCAATACCAAACCCTTTTCCACTTCATTGATAAATACGTTAAATAATAACGGTCTCTGCACAGGTCCTTGTGGAACTCCTTTGCATTGTAATTTTGCTACTTTTTTTCATGTGTTGGAACATGTGAGAGCCTATATTTTTAAAATCCTTTGTTGAACTTCTTTTTTTTTTTTAAACTTTGTGGAGTTCCCCATATGGTAAATGAACTTGCATGCTTTTACGTACTTGCTCACTGACTCCATTAAAGAACTCCTACAGTTTAGTGAGGCATCACTTCTCTCTGGACATTTCATGTTACAATTTCTACATCTTATCTAATAGCAATAGATTATCTTAATGGCATCTTAACAATACAGAGGTGTCCTAAGAATATGTTAATTATAAAATGTGTCCATTCTTTATTATGTTTTCCATCAGATTGCTGAGTATGAATGACAGCAACTAGTTTGCCATCTACTAGACTCTTCAAAGCCTTACATTTAAATGAGCATTGTGCCTAACAAATTTTTTCCTCTGATGTAAGCAATGGGCTCTACACAATCACCAACCACTGATAACATGATAATACTAGTAAATTTCACACTTGAATCAGAGAGAGATTTTACGAAGAAAAGCTAAGTAACCTGAGCTTTTTCCTGCCCACTTGATGAAGGATTTGAGTTATTAAACAAACAAGCTACCTGCCTAGGGCATCGGGAGATACTCCTGACTTGTTTGGTTCAATAAAAAGTTCAGGTTGTAAGTAGCACTTCCCCTGAAAGAACTGGGATAAATGCTATAACATGTGATGCAGTGCACACTTGTTATATATGAATTGGGCTGGCACACTGACTGATTACAAATCATAAAGACAGTGAGATCCCAGCCTGGAAGTGTTTGTCAGGTAGAAAAAATGTACACAATATACACAATGAACGTAACATATACAACGACAGTCAAGTTTAGAGACAGGAAAAGTTGATATGAAAAAGAGTGGAAAATGAATAGTGGGAAACTGTTACTCCTTATTCCTTTATTGTTTCTTTTTGTGAGTAATATTATCTCATGTAAACTGATTTTACTTCCGGTTGAAGAAGCTAGATAATACCCTAATTAGCTATCCTCAGCTCTCCTTCTTTGTCTCTTTAGACTCAAATAAAACATTCCATAAGTGTGGGTGGGAGGTTTGAACCCTATTTTATTTTAATTTTATCATTAATCCTATCTTATATTACTCTGTGCACGTATACATAGGTTAATCTGAAAGTAATGCTTCCTGTTTATTTCTGTGGAAACTACAACAAATACAAAGAGCACAATAACATTTGTGCTTTCAGCTATGAAACACTATTTTTCAACATGGTCACCACTGTTAGCTATGCATTTTTGACAGCAATGAACAAGAGCATGCATGCTGCACTCGTGAAAATCTGCATGGCCATCTGGAACATGACTTGTCCATCATTTCATTGTCGCCACTGCTGAAATGAATCATCCACCACCTTCCTGTGCTCATATCCACTGATTGGTCTTCAGAAACATTCAGCAAGCATCGGCAAATGTCAATGAGTGCCATTTTTTCTGCACTGGGGAGTTCAACGACACACCTTTGGTCCATACACACTTCCATGTCAGACGCCATTTTGTCAGATTGTCCCTCTGTCACAGAGCAACAAAGTATAATGGAATACTGTCAGTTAGGTTCAACCTCGACTGCCATACCACCAACATCCGCCTCTGGCATTGTGGGCCAACATCATAAACTAGGAGGCATTACTTTCAGAGCAGTAGTGTCCTTTGGGGTAAAAAAAAAAAAACAAACCACAAAGCTGAATAGCCGTATTCCAGACAGAGAAGCCAACATTATTTTCCTGTCTTCTATTAGTATAAGCAAACCAGCACCAGGGGTAACATCATAAACTTTCTAAACAACTTTTGATCTTCATGATTTATAATTTGTAGTTGTACCAGGAAATGTGCTGGTGCACTATACTGCAGTAAACGTAAACAACCCAACAATATAACAGTTATTCTAATTTGCATCAAGTACCATCCAATATGTCGTGCTGAAAGCATTCATAGAATATGAAGCATCGTTACTTCTCTTAATACTGCTTCTGCCATTACACAGTAGAAGAAAATGAGGCATAAAGGGCTTCTCATTGGTCTGGGGTAAAATCCTCTAAGCCATAGATATATTCTGAAGCAGGAGAAAGACTGACCATAACTTCTCTCTGACTTGCATAGCAAGACATTGCACAGATAAGGCACACTTTCCTTCTGATTCCTTGGGCATGCTACCAAGGGGTGCTAAGAGGTGCAAAAGGTCCTAGGACAGGCTCCGCAATGAAGCTGGGAACCAGTGGTATCCACAAAACTATACTGGGATTCCAGTCTTTCAACACAGAAAAAAATGCTGATATTTGCAAACATACTATGTTAAGTTAGCTTTTTTTTTTTAATCTTTACATGCCAGTTTTACATTGGTACATGCAGTTATTTATGTTAAAACTGTTACAAATGATTTAGACTCGTGGAAAAACTTATAAGAACACATGCAGACATAACTTCTGTTTAGTTGCAACGTATTTTGTGAAATACAGGCCCTGTGGTATGAAGGTAAACGTACTAAAATTTTTAAATCAATTTATTTCTAGTAACACCCTTTTTATCCCTTAAAGATTTTTTTGGAATTATTTTTTAACTTCTGGGCCGTCTTTTTTTCTGTTTCAGCATTCTAATAGTCTCAGTTTCAAAAGAAAAGAAATTTCTCTGAGATTCACTGGTAGATGACAGATGGATTCTCTCACACTGCCTGAGACATGGAATTGCAGGTGATACCTGATATATGATAATAAAAGAGCACCCATCAAACAATCAACCCCGGCCTTTAGTTTGGTGACGTCATGAGAACACAGGTGGCTTACCTCTGAATCCCAGTGCTTCAGAGTAAAATAGTGTGCATTGTTAGGGGCTCACTGAGAAGACACTTATCTCCTTATCTATCTCTGTTGTGATAATTCTGGAGTGAAGCCATCTTCTCTATTCTACCTACTTGGCTGAAAGTTAGGAGCAAGTGGCTGTGAGGCTGTTTATCCCGCTCATTTGCTGCTTGCAGTTATCAGAACTGGAACATGCCCTGGATAATGGTTCAGAGAATGCAATGGGAGAAAATGAATTCTGCTGCACTGCTCAACTCTTAAATACAGACCAAACCAGTTTTCAAACTAATGTTTAAACAGTCTAAGAACCACAAAGAGATCCTTCGTATCCAAGGTATACTGATTACATAGAATTTTGGTAGTTTGAAGGAGTAACTATTTAATTTTTAACATTCTGGTAGACAGCTTCAAAGCTATCACTTTAGCATTTAATATGAAATATTCCATTGATGTTGGAAATCTAGCTAACATTTATTCCAAGAGTCAAGAAGATATGATGGGAGCAAAATATCTGCCCTGTAACAATCTTAAGAGCAAGATCTTGTTTGTGGTTTTCAGCCATTTTTTCAAACAGTCATAGGAAAACACAAAAGAAAATCCAAATTCTAACTCAGAGTCTGCTTTAAAGCACGGGGCACAAATTCAAGTGTGTCAGACACCTGCAGAACTGAAGTGGTTCTTGGTTACTTCCAAACACTCAGTTGTTAATGAAACCATGTCACTGGACGCTGCAGAGATATCAAATTCACTGCTGTCCCAAATTTTCAAGACTGTGTTCCCAAAGTGTCCTCTTGCCTGAGACCATTTTATGAATAAGGCTCTAGTTGAAAAACAGCAACCCATTGTGCTGAACACAGCTAAGCCGCTCTCGTCTCTGTGAAGGGATTAGTGGAATTGCTTTGATTACTCAGACTGAGGAAAAGGTGGGACCATGATCAGGATTGCACTGTGAGTCCACCCTCCACAACACCTTCAAAGAAATCAGAATAGCATGTCTCTTACTAAATGTAAAGTACACAATACCGCTGTGATGGGCTAAAATAGCCTGTGTAAAATGACTTTTGCAGCTAGTATGAGTAAAGGTTCCTTTCTGATGAGATATGTGCTCTGTGAGATGAGCCCTCTGTAACATGATGACACGTAAAGAGCTCACAAAAGCAGCAGTAAACATCTGACAGCTATGCAGATGGTATAGACATGGCTAAATGAGTCACCCTAGTGGCCTGTAGGGCAATGGTAGAATGGCTTTCTGGCAGTCGTAGTAAGAGTAGATTGTCCAAATGCGACCCGCAGTAAGTCACAACCTCACTGCTGGCAATGCTGTTTCAGGAGCTGGAGAGGAGTCACTGTGGAAAACATACCCACAGGGAAGATTCTGGAGACTATTGGTCCAAGTAAAAAGAAACAGAAAAGCTCCAGCTATGTGTGTGAGTCAGTCCAGCAGATTGACATCATATCTTAACCCAAAGAACAGGCAGATACTGTTTCTACATGAGTCCCTGGAGCTCTTTCCAAAAGCTAAAATCTCCTTTGTTCCACCTTATTTCATTAGCAAGGACTTGGTAGCTCTTTCCTTTCAAATTGATAAGAAATACGTGTTTCTGTTGGAATAGGATGTCATTTCTCCTTCAGCCCTCTTTTTGATTGTTACTGTGTTTTCAAATTACACTGACAGGCTTCAACTATATAGAATATATGTTAGTGAGTGTTTATTTTCCATTTTGACCTCCTCCCCTAAGCCGAGTTTCAGTGTGCTACAAAAGGTCCTTTTCTTCATTTGTTCAAATAACCTGATGGTGGTCATCATTTTTTATCACTGCTCACTTGTTTTTATATCTCACTGAGATCAACCTTCTTTTTCTCTTTCACAAAAGCAGAACTTTTATTTCTCCCATCTACATTCTGACAAGAGTTGAGATGAGCACTGTTTTCCTCACCACAGACATCTTGATATTTAGAAACTTTTTTATTTTAAACCCAAGTCCCCTCAGAGAAGCCAGACAGCTCATCATCCCTCTAAGAAAGGCAGAGGACTGTGAGTTTTCCTGGGATTCAGAAGGAATTTGACTTTTTCACTCTGCCTTAGAGCTCAACTTCTGGCCTTATGCAGCTGAGAAGGTAGCCATAGTCACCTTTTGCTTAACTATGGTGAGAAGGGTGCTCAGCCAGAAATTCCCTTCTTTTCTGACATGCAAGGTTCCAAGAACACGTTTTTGACAAAATAACTTATCACGGAGAGAGCAAAAATCAGGGGAAAAACAATCCTTAATTGTTTAAACCCAGACCTTATTTTCTATCATTGAGGCACCCCAGCTTTGCTAGCTGGCAGACTGGATTTGGTCTTTATCACATAAACCAAATCCTGCATGTAGCAGTCAACTGTGTTTTCCCAAGGAAAACTCCTTCTCATCTTCCATCATAGCTTCCTTCTCCTTCCAGCAGCAGAGTCACTGACCTCCTGCTCTTGCACTGCTAACAGATAGATCTGAATGGAGCCTCACTTGAGAAAGTTGCCATAGCCAACACTTAGAAAAGCCATAGTCTTGCTTTCTTTGTTGCTGCTACGGAAAGGAGAAAGCAGAGTAAATGGGACAAGAATCTCAGTGGTCTGAGCCAGCATGCAAAGAGTGAGCAGTCTGTCCTGTTATCCTCCTCCTTTCAGTGGCTTTATTCTTCTGTCTGTGGAAAGCCTTATTAAGGATATGTTCAGGAAATATATTTACAGTCTTTCTTATAAAGAATTGGTCAGAAAAGGTTTTGCTTCCAAAAGTGCATGCATGACTTTGAAAAGCACATTTTAGAGATGTTAAATAAAAGAATGTCTTTTTATTGGAGCTGTTTTACATTTTCAGCTTGCTTTCACCTGAATATGCTTTATTGGTTATGTCATAATAATCAGGTTTTGACCAATTCCTATTTTCAAAGTATTGTAATAGCTATATTTTCACAAAAAAATGCATCTATGGAAGGATTTACTTATGTTATTTCTCTGGTTCCCTGAAGAGTAAGAGAAAATATTGTTTGTGTAAGTTCTAGCCCACTACAGCAAATACCACTCCCGTAAATACTTACACAAAATAAAAAATGATTTGGGGATGTTTTCATGCCTGTGTTTTTCTTCCCATATACTTTTTTGAAATGTCTTTTTACTACCATGAACTTCTCATAAACCATATTTTGAGGTCGCATGCTCAACAATTGCAGGTATTTATTTTCTAGGAGCTTTCACAGCTGAAGCTCTGTATCTACAACCTCGCACATCCAACCAGAGAGTAAGAAACAATTATATGAGCCTCCCGTGACCTATAGTAGCTAAGCAATACAACTGAAGTGACTAACGGTGGAGAAACAAAAATTCACAGAATGAGCAATTTTATACACAAATAGATTTAAGGAAAATTAAGCTACTTTCAACGAGCAGATGAAGAGGCAACATTTTCTGTGAAAAGCATTGATTATTTATTGAGAAGATTTTTGTTTTGCACAATTGGAAAATAAATAATAGATATGACTTTCAACAGTTTTTGGTTTAGAGTGCTTGTACGTGTCAATGCTAAACAATTTAATATGCCATTCTGTATTAACTTCAGTGGAATCAGATTCTTCATCGGGAAGTTCACATAAGCGGACTCAGATCCAGACCCTTGAAGGTATTTATACATATAACACAATGGATTTCTCCTGGACTTTGATTCCTTAGGGTCCTCAACTGTCACAGTACTTGTGATGTTCATTTTCCTATTTGTTTCAGTCTGAAAGAGTAATCTCAGTTACTGTACTTTTTATTTAGGGCCCAAGCTGTAAATAAGCAGATATGACATCTGCATCCCAACACGGGTGAATGCAAAGACTGCCATGCGCACATGAATTGCTTGTGTGAAGCAGTTCTGGGAAACTGTTGTTTTATGTAATAGCTGAAACAAGGTCTTTACAAGTTTTACATTTAATTCAGCATTACATTATCAAACTGGCAGTGTACTGTATCAGACACCGCAGATTTTTTAATCTTTGCCATGTAGGTAGGCAAGCACATGAAAGTGTTCCTTGAGAAAGTAGAAAAGTGTCACTGAACCTTAGAAGTCCTCAGGTTAATCACAAAGCTGTCTAGTTTGTAGGAAAAATTATAAAATTTTACAGTTTATAACAAAAGATCCTGTTTGAGCTTGGTTTATAAATTAAATGTCAACTTTTCTAATATACTTTTATATACAGTATATTCAATTCTACAGTCACAGTCTTCTGAAGTTCCTGATGAACTGAGTGAGGATTGTAGTAGGACAGAGAATTGTCCCTGGGGACTGAGAAAGCTGAAAGCTTTTGAACTTTCAGAAGGCTGATGCTACAGAAGTCTTTCTCCAATTGCTCACATTCTGCCCAGTTACTGGAGGCAACATCAGAGCAAGCTGGGCTTTGAGTGGTCAGTGAGCTCTGAGGTGAGAAATGGTGGAAAACAATCCCCACAATTACCAGAAAATAATAACGCATATTCATGTACCTCAATTCTCTGTCTATAAAATGAGCATGCCTAATACTTCTCAAAAGAGCAGTGTGAAAACATCAGTGTCAACTCTGGTTATAAAACTGCAGGACTGAGCACCATAGCAAAGCTGATGAAGACTAGGGCCAAGGAAACAACAGACCAGAGAGCTGATCACCAAAGACTGTGGTAAAGCAGAAGATATGTAATCAAAATATCTATTAAGTAAAAACCTGAATTGTGGTGAAAGAGGCAATGTTAACATCCTGGCAGTTGCTGATTATGAAGGGTGTGAGTCTGCCACTTGAATACATTTGTATTAGCATTCACATGTAATTTACCCACAGAGCAAGATTACTCTCCGTGCTGACTATAGTTTCATATTAGATCTGCTTGGTTCTGTATTTACCTGTGAAACAAAGACCTATTCACTCCATTTGATCACCACTTTCCTCTCGAGACAGCAATAGAAAACACACTTCTTCCAGTTTGCGTTAGTTCTACTTGACTAATTCTCTCCATGACTACAAGCAATTTTGATTACATTCCACATAAAAACTGTGCAGTAGTTGATCTGATGCCACACTCCCACCCCGCAATAATCAGCTCCAATTCACTCACTGTTGCCTTTCACCCACTGAGCCAGAGAGCACTTCCTCTGCCCGTTTTTAAACTGCAAACCAAAGTCTCCTATTCTAGCAAGTTCTTGCCTTTTCAAATTACTGGTTAATACTGTAGTAGCAAAGATAAACTTCATAAAATAGATTAAATACTAAAAATGTAATTATGTTTTAAATTAAATGTAAATGTTTAAAAATATAAAACTTTGTAAATGTGTTTTTGCATTTTATACTGAAAACTCCCATATATATGTATAGAGCAATTGACCACACATAAAACTGTCTCACAAATTTCAAAGTAATAGTTTGTGCAATTATATTGAATCAGAAGGGTCCTGTTACTTTGTTCGTAGCTGGGGAAAAAAAGCTTATGTAATACTGAAATGAAATGTTATTACAGTCTCACTTACTCATTCCTGGAATTGGCTTAGTGATTACTTCAGCATCGACATCAGTGAAAAACATTTGACATCTGGCCTAGAAAATCAGACAGCAGACCACAGAGACTTTGATTAAAAAACTTCATGTAATTTTCTCCAATCAGTAAGCTGCCCTATTCTTTTATTAGAACGAAGGTTTCTCTCATCACCTGCAAATTTCTAGGAAGACCTCGGAAAAGAAGAAAAAAAAGCCATTCTCTCACTATTGTAGCAGATTCCCATTCCAACAAGCAATTGCTCAGACTGAAGAATGGTGTCGGCTCTTCTGTTTGCAAAGGGTCAAATATCTGGTTCCCACAAATGTTTTGGCTATTTATTCCTTTACCAAAGTTTGCCACATCCTCTGGCATTTTGCATGAGATGCAAATCCCTTTTAAGACAGAAAAATGCATAAGCCTTTCCATGCGTTCAGGCTAGAAACAACATAGGCCACTTACTCTCCTTTTTTATAGGAGAGCTCCAGAGCACTCTCTCATGAAAAAAAACAAACCATTAGCATGGTATTACAACGCACGTTCAGAAACGAACTGTACTAAAGCATCGCCAAGAATGAGTCTCAGCCTAAGGCCCCAGATCACGGCATGGGAGCAAGGCACCAACAGAATCGTTCAAGAAATATTGGAGTGACGAACCATCACGCTGCATTCCTGTTTGAAGCAGATTTATAGGATGAAACTTGGTAATTAACTTATATTTTTAAAAAAACACAAGTAATTTCAATGCCCATTTTCAGCTCTAAGAAGGTTGCTGTAACCATTTCAAATACCATATCCCATCTTCCTTTTCTGTGATAAGAACAAAGTCCTTGCTAATATCATGCCATGGTACATTTGCTTTTCCCTTAAGAACAAGGTATGTTGTAAAATATGATAGTACTATCAAAACATTCATAATAAAATCTTAATGAAATTTAAAAAAAATGGACTTAAAAGAAACTGCTGTCTCTCCTTCAAATGCATGTCACAGAGTAAGCATTTCAAAAGCTAGTACGTAAAGTAATCTTGACAGCACTATAGTGAAGAGAAAGAATAAGAGAGTTCCTCAAAAAAGCGAAGGAAAACTTTACTGTTGTAAACTAAGTATTATATTTAAGGATGTATTTTAAAGGTGCTGACCAGAATCAGTCATGGTTGGTCTCAAATGTTTCAGTGCAGATAATGTTCTCTTCTGTCTGTTGGGTTTTGTTAGAAACAGCCACGTTGTTCCTCCCACTTCATAGAGCCCTTCTACTAAACAACACATCGATACCTCCAGACATTGCAATCAGAGTAACAGTCCCTTTGAATATGTGCCTTATAATCCAAACATAGCACTTCAAAACATGTTAACAGTATATCTACCAAGGCACAGACTGTGCTACCGGAGCACAAGTATGGATCACTGTGTCCTAGCTGTATTCTGCAATTCCTCCCTCAACTTCTAATTCTGAAATAGAGTCCCCACCATTGCACTTAAATACGAATTTCACAGTATAACTATACCAAACACATTTTTGTGATGGATATAACAAAAACTCATTGAGAAAGATACCAAATAGGATCTATTGCCCTCTTACCCAAAGCCTTGCTACTTACTCTATGTTGTGTATTCACGAAATGGCTGGCATTCATGCTACGCTCCATGCCACAGCAGACATTTTATTAACAGTTAAAGTTGTGAAGTCCATCTGCCAGCATCTGGGTCACTTCTTATTTGTGTAATAGTAGCAAGAGGGAATAAAATAAGAAAGCTGTATCCTCCTACTCATGGTAGGGAAAACAGGGAGACAACTGTAAACAGGGGAAGTTTTTCTTACATGGTGCAGTGAACAAGTGGGGCATGATGAACAAGTACATTGCATTTCCTTTGTTCTGCATCCCTGCAACAGACTATTGCAGAATTGGACATTAATATCTTTACTCTCGCTAATTGGTTATGGACTTTATAGTACTAATCAATAAACTAATTAAGCTGGGTCAGTTGGTCTCCTGAGCCCTTCTTACAAACAACAAATAGACAACTGTCAACGCCATGGGTCAGAGGCATGACAAAAAGCAGTGAGTTATGTACCAGGGCTGTGTGCAGCCTGGGGGCTGTGAGTGTGTGGGGGCAGCAGGGCTTGGGGGCAGCTGCAGCTGGGAAGAGGTGGAGAAATACAGAGATATGCACCACCTGAGGCATGGGTGGCCATGAGGGAAGGTCAAGAGAAAAGGCTTCTTGAGCAGAGCCTTGGCTGAAAGACCTCAGGAATTTCTTTCCTTACATGTGCACAAAGATTAAAAAATAGGTTTGTTTGTTTGTTTGTTTGTTTGTTTGTTTTTAAATGTGTAGAACAGCATTAAAAATAAATATAAAAAATAAAGTCTGCAAAACAAAACAAGGAAAACTCCATCATTAACTTCACCTGCCAAACAGTACTGGTGTATAATATTTCATCAACTAAGGCTTGGGTAAACAAGAGCAATGAATTTTGTTTTCCTTATAACATAGTAGATATGTGCACACGAACTCATCAAGTTTTATTTTTACGTGTGGTACCATTCCTGCCTTGAAGTGCACTGAACTTTATAAAAACTTCATTTGCTTCTATCCAAAACTTCATCCACAGTAACAGGCTTCAGATTGTTTTTGTTTTGGGGGGAGAAGGTGGCTGGTTTTTCATTGTTGTTTGTGGGATTTTTTGTATATGTGTGTTTTTTTTTCTTTTTGTTGTTTATTTGTTTGCTTGTTTTTGAGAGAGAGTGAGAGTATATTCTGGGCATTTACCTAACAGCGTACCCTGAAAGTATATGAGATGAAATTTTGTGCAGTCAGAGCTGCTCAATCCAATGAATCTATAAAAGGCTGAAATAAAAGGAATAATGTGATCAGATCACCTATGATCACAGCAAACCAAAGTGAGGCAGAATGCTCCTTTCAGGCCCATACCACTAGTGGCCTTCCTCAAGATATCCAAATACGAATTAAATGACACCAAATGCGTTTTGTCTTCAAAGTAACATCAGTTTTTACAGAGCTCTACCTGGCACTTGCCAAGGATGTAGCAATTCTTCATGTAATTGCAGTAAGTGCTTAGCACACTAATATTCCTATCTAAGCAAGAAGAATATTAAGACCAGAGTAAGAGAAGATATTCTGTTCCATAATTCCATATGCCAGTATATGCTATCAAGTGACATGATGTTTCTTTTCTCACTATAATTCTTTTTAAATAATTGCATCACTAGCAAGCGATATCTCATCACAAAAGACTGGAGATTTCATTATTTATCTCAGATGAATCGTCAAGTGTGTCTTGCCTGAACATCTGTTGTTTTGCGCTGTCATGGGAGAAAAAAGCACTTCCTGTAAAATGTTATATGTATCAGAAGCAGTTGATTTAACTGATTTGTTCTAAACATGAAAGAAATCTACTGCATATTATTTAATTTCTCCCTCAGATTAAGAATATGTATTCTGATAACAAAAGTCTTCAACTTTATGTTTTGTCCCATTTCTGCAGAAACAAGTCAATGATTTTTTCAGCTTTGACCATAACTAAAAGAGAATTAAAAATTCATTTTAGATTAAACTGAATTTTTTTCTTACTTCAACCAATTTTTAAGTTAATTTCATGTGAATTAAATTATTTCTGCAATCTACTCTTTAAGCACTTTGTTCTGATATTCATTTATATTAACACTTTATTAGTACTAACATTCAAATTTGAAATTCAATTCTGCTTTAAAACAAAAAAAAATTAAGAAACAATGAAACTTTTAATTTAAAATGAATATGTTATTTTCTAAACTTTCTTCAAAATTCTAGATTTAATCCTTAAATTTCTCATTTCCTGATTGAATATCATTTCTGTATAAATTCTATTTCTAGTCTTTAATTTGACAAAGATAGTGCATTAATACAGAGAAAATACCAGCGGGATTCTTTCTACCTTTTTTTCATTTTCATAATAAAACAGAATGGTGGACATTTATTATGGAGCAATTTGCAAGTGATATAGTAGAATGTTTGCTAAGAATGGTTTTGATGCATATTTCTAATTCTGTGGATAGCATTTTAGCACTACATTAATCTTTTTTGGAAGATTTATCTGTGACGATTTCATAGTCTGTCACTAATGAGGTTGTATATACAACTGCTTTAATTCTTTGTTTGAGGATCTTCAAACACCATCCCAAACCTGGGATCCTGCAGAAGAATCCTGCCTAATCGTATGTTTACCAAGTTCATGTTTGTTTCCATACTGTATGATTGCCAGAATGTCTGGATTCAGGACTGTGACTGTACAGCTGAGATGATCTGTGCTATTTTCCATTCTATAAAGATACTCTATGCTTTGCTGTTCCTAGAGAAGATTCTCTCAAACTCATTTTTTAAAGACCCTTACTGTAAGGTTCTTTCAGGTATGCATTATAATCTTTTCAAAAGCTTGAGATTCTCATAAGAGAAGCCTCAAGTCTGTATGACTCAGGTAACTAACAATTTCTTCAATGTAGCTGGATTGTTTAATGAGAGATATATTCTTGGAAAGTATTTTCCACATTAAATAACTTACAAGGATCCCAAACTAATAATAATTACAGGAAAAATTCATATCATAAAATCACTGAATCATAGAAAGGCTTGGGTTGGAAGGGACCCCAAGGATCATCAAGTTCCAACCCCCCTGCCATGGGCAGAGTTGCCAGCCACTCGATCAAGTACTAGATCAGATTGCTCAGTGCCCCATCTAACCTGGCCTTTAACACCTCCAGGGATGGGGCATCCAAGCCTCTCTGGGCAGCCTGTGCCAGCACCTCACCACTCTCTCAGTCAAAAATTTCCCCTTTATATCTAAACTGAATTTCCTCTGCTTTAGTCTAAAACCATTTCCCCTCGTCCTATCACTGTCTACGCTTCTAAAAAGTTGACATCCCTCCTGTTTATAAACTCGCTTTAAATATTGGAAGGTCACAGTGTGGTTTCCACACAGACATAGTTTTTATCAATTAGGACCCCTAAATCCTCAGCAGGGCTACTCTCGAGGAGTTATACTCCCAATCTGTATACATATCTGGGATTACCCTGACTCCAGTTCAGAACCTTGCACTTTGCTTTGTTGAACCTCATTAGGTTCACAAGGGCCCACTTTTTGAGTTTATCAACATCCCTCTGGATGGCATCCCTTCCTTCTTCTATATCAACCTCACCGCTCAGATTGGTGTCATCAGCAAACTTGCTGAGGGTGCTCACAATCCCATCAACTATGTCATTGATAAAGATGTTAAAGAGTACCAATCATTTTGCAGATGTAAAGTAATGTAGGGTTTGATTTCTTATTCCAGTGAAAATAATTAGGCAAAATAAGAGAGAGAGAAAAATTCTGCAGTGGGCACTAAGTAAAATAATGGCGAAAGAAAATGAGAAATAAAGGGTTGTATTTTTATGCAGAGCTCAGAGAAGAGTCGACTTCTTTGCCCTTATTTATCACATCAGCCAAGTATACTGAAGCACCAATAGATCTCCTCCTACCATAATGTCAGCTACACCTCTATTTGAATTTGGCTGGCATTTAAGTTTCATTTTACAGTGTAAACAATTTCATGAAATCCTAACACACCTTTCTATAGGAAAATTAACGTTAGTTGTGTGAATTAGAAATAATTACAGTTAACAGAGGAATTCTCACTTTCACCTCTTGCATCACTGTAAATTCTATTTACATACTAAAAACAATGTCAGATAGTTTTGAATTGATGTGCTTTACTTCTTTTGTAATTTTTGTAAACATTAGCTTCACTGCATAGCCCCTTTTAATTATCTCTCAAAATACTAACATTTAGAGTATAACTTTGGCACCCAGTTGGATGTTCATCCAATAACTAATGTCTGCGAAATCATGTTGTTGCCGTTCACATCAAGTTATCCAAATTAGAATTACAATAGCTATTCTTACATGCTTAATGATCAGCCACTTTTTTCTGGTTTGTATAATTATGGTATTTTTATGTACTAGCTTAGAAATTTTTATACCAGCACTGGTGTAGGGCATTTATATTTAATCATATACCTGAGAATTTTTTAGCTGAAAGCAAAGCTTTCTATTAGCATTCTGATCCAGTAAATCTGTAGCAGTTAGAGGAAAGAATGCCACCTACTGAATTATCAATACCAATTCAGTTAACAACCCATATTTTTCTTACAGCTCTCTTATCTTAATGCTGGTCAAGTTCAATACTAGATGGCTCTGATACTTGGCAAGACCACAGCCTAAAGAAATATGACTTGAAGACTCACGCAATGGGCAGATAAATTTGCAGATAGTCAAAGTCAAATATTATATGTGTGCGTATATATATATATATGTGTGTGTATATATATATAAAGGAAGTATTAGTACATTCTGTGATATAATGCGTTTCCAGAACAAGGATTTAGAAACTAGAATTTTGGGATTTTTACAGAATTGAAAATACTGCAAATTAATGCAACACTAATGCAGATTTTTTGAAGTTCAGAGAAGCCAATACTGATGGATCATGGACCACATATAATTTTTTAAAGCACGTAGTAATCAGAGCAGTGACAGTGGAGTGAGCTGCTTAGAGCTTTTATCTTTTCATAACTCTATCAAGACAAATGACTAGTGATAAAATTATTTTAACATGCCTTCTAACTGGATGATGCAGCAGTGAGACAAGCCATGCTGTATCCCACCTCTGTTCCATACTGCTAACTAGGCTTTTTTCCAAAATCTTTGGCTGATAATTCAGTCATGAAGAATACAGTTAAATCCATGAAACTTTTGGTTGAATGATATTTGTTTCAGATCTAACTTGTAAACTGAGCATGCTTGATCTTGAAATAACTATTGTAAATGAGTAAGCCACTGATATTTTATTTCAACTCAATTTGACTTAAATTGTGTATGCCAAGAGAAAATATAGAACACTGCTAGGAGGGCATCAGTGGTGCTTTTATGGCTTTTTTTCAGATATTATTCTCACTTCTGATATTCCTATGTTCTACAAGGTCTTACCCAATAGTCGTATTACATCCATACACATTCATCTGTGTTGCTGTTTTGGTTTAGTTTGTTTTTTTCTTCAATAAGAAATCATTATTTATTAGGTCAGGCCAGCATCTTGGGTGTAACTTCAAATGACCTTTGCTACGCTTGATAGTATTTTTCATATAGCAATGACACTCAAAGGAAGAAACAGAGTGGAAATCAGTGCAGCTTTCAAATTAAGTAGATAATGGCATTAACATCTGCTGTGTAAAACAAGGAGAGCACAACTCCCAGTCTCAAATTTTTTGAAATTAGGTCACATCGTAGGAGAATAGAAATCCTTTTCTAAATGATACATTTGAATGTAACCATCCTTTTTCATACCATACAGTCATTCAAGATAATTTAGAATAAGCAGGACTTTATTTGTCATTTAAATATGCACATTAGTACTGAATGGCACAAAGAAAGCAGTATTCACATTCCACTCAAGAGCAGAAATATTATCCTATAATTCATATGGAAATTTGTACCTGAAAAACAACACAAGAATCACCAAGTCCATGCCATTGTTTTGTATGGCTGTGCATTAAGCATTAAAATAAAATTCCATTTGTCCACTTATGTTTTTCATAAACAACTCAACAGCAGTTGTTATTTTAAAATGAATTTATAAAAACGTCTAGATGCATTAAATAATATAAAACGTGAATGCAAATAATAATGTGAAAATACCTTCTTTTCAAACAAAACTGGTATGCATTTCAAGGGTACTTAGAGCAATCAATCATCCAAATGAGAAGATGTGCTCGGTAGGGTGCTGGACTCTCGCAGGAAAGGGCACTGATCTGCTAAGCCACACATGATGATGTGTAAAACAGGAAAATCAACTGCAACCACTCACATACTAGTGGTGAAGAAATATTAGTTGCTGTGAGCAGGAGGAGATGGAGGGCCATGGAGCCTGCCTGAGCACCGCAGAGGAGTAGAGGCCTCAAGGGGCAGCAGTACTGCGCTCGGCTGCTGGTTGGCAGCTGGCAGGTGCAGGCCCCTTCAACACTGCCAGTGAGGCTGTGATGACAGTCCAGCACCTTTCAAAGCAGTAAGTACTTGACGATACGCTCAGAAAATATCTTAATGACTTCAAAAAAGTTGTAGAAATAACCCAGCCTGAAGGAATGACTATGAGTAGAGGGCAAGTGCTACTAAGCATTGAAATTAATTGCCTAAAGTAATAAAATTTGCAAAGGAGTCTGTAGGATTTCCTGTTTCGAGATGTACAAACACAACTACAGAATTGTAGCACGATTAACAGCTGCTTTTTTTGCTTTGAGTTGATGCACATTTTCACATTTGCCGAAGAAATTTTTGTTTGTTACTTGGTTCCCCCCATCTAAAGTGCTGTAAAAATAGCTGTGTTGCAGTGTTGTTGTGACCACATATGGTTAATTTATTTTTCCTGATTTGACAAAGCAGGCTTTGTTTATCTGCAGCAAGTCATTTGCAAACAGAGTTCGCACTTCACAAATGTATTCTCTGCTCATAATTGTTTAATGAGCAGCATTCACAAACAAAGACCAGTGCTGAGGTTGTTTGTGAGCAATTTCCTCTGCTAGGGGTTTCCACTGGGTTGCTGGCCATTTTGGCCACACCATTTTGTTTCTGCTCTTTGTAACAACTCTGGTGATTTAAAGAGGAAATGCCACTTACAAAGTAATGACAGAAAGAAACAGGTATGCTTTTGCATATGCCAAATATTTTGTACTCAAAATCACACTGTATTTTTCAGATCTCTCTGATAACAGGCATAGGTCTGGATGTAGCACACTGGCTAGCACTGAGGTCTATTCCCCTGAGGGCTATCCCCCAAACCCAAAATACTCCACAGGAATAGCAGGAAGCTAGCAGGAAGCTGCCAGAACAGAATTGCCACTTGGAATTTATGTAATATTTGTGAGCTTGGTTTTGCAGTATTTCCTGAACTCACGCTGCTCCTGTGAGGATTAATAGAGCATGTAAAAGATGTATATTACCATTATCTTTGTAGTATATCTTGTTGCTTCTCTAAACCTGATGGTACTCAATTCTTTTCCTAAGCATGTTTGTCACAACCTAAAAAATGCATTTAATGAATACTATTAGTGTGATCTTTCTATATGCCCCAATGAAACAGTGAGCATTGCTGTTTGATGATATGATAACTCCCAGTATTTATTAAGAATTTAGTCACTACTACTAGGCCAATCTTTGTCTTTTCTCTTAATCTCCACCCCAAAGGAAACGTTAGGAAAGGTAGAAAATGAAAAAGAACTTTCAAACTTCCATCAAGCAAAAAGCAACAACCAAAAATCACCTTCATCCTTTCCCGTTATGGTTTGTTGAATCTTCCTTTGTCTTGTTGTATAATAGGAATAATGTTCATGGCACTGGAGTATAGACACAATAAATAGCTTCTGTGGTTATCAAACACCTCAGCTTCACTTCAGCATTTAATCACCCACAAAAGCCATTTCTTTGCCTTGTACACTTCTCTGCCACAAACATTATCCTGTAGCAAACATACACCCTGGGGTGCCAGACCTTCATTTTACACTCTGAAAGCCGAACTGGAAGAATGAAAAAAACCCAGCCCGCAATTTTTAAAATAATAGATTAAAAGTTAAAAAGAAGGTAATAGTAATCAAAATCCCAAACCTCCCATTAATGTAGTAGAGAAAAGTCTGGTGCGACCACAATGAAAAATTTGGCTGTCTTCGGTGATCTCCCAAAATTACCTGCTGGAAGGACTCCAAGAACAAAAAAAGCACAGTTATAATAGACATGTGCTAGGAGATTATGATAATAACTGTGATCTGGGAGGAATTAACTTTGTCCCCATGTTAGAAACAACCCTAACAGAGCCAACAATGCTCTGAATAACACAACTTAGAGAAGTTTCTAACAAATATGAATGGTGCTTCAAGTTGCTTTGACAGACCCAAAATGTTAATGACTGGAAAGACATAAAGAAGGATATACAAAGTTAGTAGACAGATCTGAAGAGTTCCTGACACCCTCAAAACTGGTGAATTTCTGTGAGTCTGAAGTCTTGTGTTGCCAGCTTCTGTGCTCCACAGTGCAGTGGTTCCCTTCATGTGTGCTTTTATCTCATGTTTGTCTGATCAACAGTATGTGGTCAGCTGAAGTTACTCCAGTTTCTGAATGGATATTTGTGGCTTCTGACATTATCTAGGTACAGAGATGTCCAAAAGAGAGAGATGAGACTGAACAGAGCCTTGTGGGAAAGGTAGAAAAAAATGAGTAAAACTTTCTGCACTGAAGTCAGAAAGGAAGTATTCTGGGATAGTAATAAGACAAAGTATCTGAAGAGAAAGAAGGGAAAGCTGAAGGAAGGGTGGAGGCAGACAAAAGGAGAAAGGTAATGGAATCTCTGCAGAGAAAAAGAAACAGAGTTTGGATGACCAGAGGAAACAGTGGATCAGCAAAAGGAAGAAAGTTAATGCTATAAAGAGAAAAAGAGAATATGACAGAACTAAGCAAGCTGCACAGAGACTGGAAGTAGAACTGAAGGTTAGTAAGAGGGAGAGGTATTGTAACACTGAAAAGAGGGACAAAGAAGTGGAAATGAGAAAGAGGAGGTCAAAAGAGAAAGAGGAGATGAAAGAAAAATGCTAGAGAGAAGAACAAAGCAACTAACTTTTGGCTGGTGGATATATTTATCTGTTCTTTGGCCACTATAAATTATGAGAGTGAACTGAGAGTGAATTATGAGAGATTACTGTATTACACATGTTGTTGTAGAAGCTACAGTTGGAAGAAACGCCATGGACATAAAAGCAGAGAGTCCATGCACTGGACCTTAGCAGTTTTCCTACATCCTTTTGATTTATCCTGAATTTGTTAATGCAAGTTAAATGGAAGGACTGCAGGTGGAAGCAGCAACAAGCATTCTGTTGGTACACGTAAGAAACCTTTCCCTGATTCCTTAGAATGAGTTTGTAAGGAAGAGGTAGTGTCTTTTACTTGCATTAGGAGATCTGCTCCCAGTCCCAAAAACAGTGTAGGAGCTAATTCAGGGGCAGATTGTTTGAGCTGTTTCTTCTTGAAAATCACAGAATCACAGAATCACAGCATCAGACAAATATCACAACAAATTCTGTTGCTTTTACCTTGAAAAGTCACTCCAAAAGTAATGCCTCCAGTTTATTTCCATGGAAAATACAAGAAATACAAAGAGCACAGCAACACTGTCTGACAGAGCAAATTCTCAGCTGCAAAACAATGTTTTTCAACATAGTCATCACCATTAGTTACACATTTTTGCCAGTGATGAATAAGAGCCTGCATGCTGCATTCATAAAATTCAGCACCAGAGGAGGTGACCCACTGCTTCACAGCTGCTATGATGGTGTTGCTAGGAAAATGTTGTCCATGCAGTCTGACTTTCATCAGCCCAAAGAAGTGGAAGTCAGAAAGTGACAAATCTGGACTATTTAGTGGGTGTGGAAGGACAGTTCAGCCAAGATTGGTAATGTGCTCTGCAGCTTTCAAACTGGTATGGGGCCTTGCGATATTATGTTTCAAGAGAAAGGTTGTCTTCTCCTCCAGTCTGACTGAGCTGAAGTTTCAGCCTTCAGCTTAGTGAGCGTTGTGATGCAGTGGTCAGAGTTGATGGTTTGTCCAGGTTCCTGTAAATCCAGAAGGATCACCCCTTTCCCAAAAGACAGCACACATCACTCTGAATGTTTAGGGCTGCATCCTGAAATTTTTCTTCCATGAGGAGTTCATATGTCACCACTCCATGGACTGCTGTTTTTACTCAGCTCGTAGTAGCAACACCATGTCTCATCACCAGTAATGATGCGATCTAGGAAACTGTCACCTTCAGTCTCGTATTGGTTCAATAGGTACTGACAAACTTGCACACAGTGTTCTTTCTGATCTGTTTTCCATTTTAATTTCCTGTATAGGTGGTGTCAGTTTTGGTCTTAATGTGAGGCCCACAAAGATAGACTCATGGTAGCAAAGAGGCTGTACATTTACTGTGTCAGAAAATATGACGCATTGCAGCTTTACCAGTCTCCCTTCAGAAAACTACAACCATGACAAGTAGAGGGATTCAGGAATATGGCATTCAGATTCAGTGCATAAAAGTTGATTTAAATTAAATACATCAGCAGGTGGAGGGAAGGCTTTGCACCAGGTAGTCACCCTGCCCCCGCTACTGCATAACATATGCCCAGTTACAGGAAAGAAGGAAGGAAGTCATCTCAAGAAGGAAGTGAACAGAGAGATTTATTTGCTGCTATGTTGAACTTTGTCATGCTCAAGTGTCATGCCATCTAATGGACTTCCCAGTCTTGATTCAGTTAGTTGTCAGGGGTTCCCTGTAGAGTGAACAGGAAGAGGTGGGTATTAAGAACTGTATTCTTGAAAGCAGAAAGTTGACCTATTAAGGAAAGGGACTTATCTATATTCATTCACGTTCAAGTGGCTTAAAAAAAGTCACATTATGGAGTAATTTTCTTGCCTTTTTCCACTCATTGGCCCAAATAAGTATTTCGTTATGTCATATAGGTTCACACAATAGACAGAAGAAGTCTTGAAATGTGATTGATAGCCTCAACATGAAGGGGAGGTTTAAAGCTGGGCCTTTTACTATCTAAATTAAAACAAAAACAAAAACAAAAACAAACAAAAAGAACACATACTATTTTTTTTAAGGTAAAAACATGGACACAGTCACTCTCTCCTCCTCTCCCTATGCATTATCTAAGCATACTAGATTCAGATCTGAGCAGAGGAGCACTGAGCTGTGACTGTTAAGGCACAAAGAGTGAGCATGGGTGCTTCAGCCTGTCAGGATTTAGGCAGTTCTTGCTTCCTCAAGGTGTCAGCGAAACCTAGGTACCTATAAGACTAGACAAGCTGACACCATGTTATTAGATACCTGCGATATCTAAAAGTTGGATTTAGGTGCCTAAAGAGGCATTAGGATCCTTAAGTTCACCTTGTAAATTGAGAACTACGCTTCTTCTCCAGTAAAACTGTCTCCATATGCAACATTATTCCTCTCACAAATTTCATTTTGGTTTTTTTTGCACCTTTATATAGCCTGCTCTACATTCTTTGTTGCTTCTATAAACTTATAAATCTGTCCTATTATGTAGAACTGTAAGTCACTTAAGTCATCTATCAATATTAGCTCTGTTCAATACACTGGATGAAACAGCTGTATAAGCTTTAGCCTTTATGCCAGTCTGTTTAATATCCTTACTTATTTGACACATGAGCTGAAACAACTTCCCTGTTCTGAGCCATGCACTCCGTGCTTCCGATGGAGCTGTAAAACACTTGAGTTTCTCAGCTTGTGTGGCTCACTTAATAGCTTTCGCTTTGCATTGACATAGGCTTTTCAGCACATTTTAAGAGGGACTGGAAACACTGCTTCTCATTTGAGGTTGCCAGACACTGCTTAAGCCAGGCTTTCCACAGGAGGTCAATAACTGTATTTCATTCATTTTCTGGGACCTCGTTTTAGACTGAGTTGTTTGATTTGTGCAAATGGTAAACATTTATGTCTTATGCAAATGGAAGGGCTTTGCATGTGCACAGGGATGCAGCTGAGTCCTCCCAAAGACTAAAAAAAAAATAAAAATTCTAGGCATACCTGATTGGGAATCCAATATCAAAACAAGCTTTTTATTTTCATCAGAATTTCTTTCAGCTTAAGCCTGAGGATAATGACAGCAACGTTACTACCCACTTTAATGTCACTTACTGAGAATTCCCGCATATGGACAAGTAAAATAGCGAGGGCTTGTGCACTGGTGGCAGGGCAAGATAATGGGAGGCACTACATAGCATGCACTTGCAGGTGATAGACCACCACAATAATGCCACGGCAGGAGCTGCATGGCTCTCCCTGTTCTCTTCTGCCAGCAATAAGCACCAGAGATGAGCCCCAAAATAGCTGTCTGCCTTCAGGGGAGGGATGGAAAGCAAGCTATAAATATCGTCTCACAGAACAAGATGAGCAGCAAGGAGGGAGTGAAATACTGAACAGCATCCTGTTTGCTGGGGATTGTCCATCAGGTACCACAAATGAAGTAGGGCCACGTATGAAATGAGAAACTAGCCATTAGTTAGAGGCTGCACAGGAGCGGGTGCAAAAAATTAGCCAAATCATGGTTGCCCAAGCATTTTTTCTCGATTTTAAGTAGCTGATTCTGAAGATGTTGCCAAAGTTCTTCTGAAGCCTTTTTCTATGTGTGTATATGAAATTAAATTGTTCACTCAGTCATTTTTATAAGCTGCTTTTGTTCCATACCTTTTACATGTTCTCGTTAATCTAGATTTCTTATTTAAAAGTAAATTAAAAAGTATCCCGATATCAATGATAATGTACCTTATCAGATAATATCTACTGAAGATGACACATTATTTATAGTGTCTGCATTCATTGTGGTGGCCCCATAATGCTGCAATTATTTGATATAATAAAAGGTATTATTTCTCTGTGTAAATCTTACCACAATCCAAGTAACCAATTTGGCTCATTGATTCTCCCTACCAGAAGTATCCATCCACCAATGATTTCCTGTAAATCTAAACCATGATAATAACGAGACCAGGCCACAGCCATTATTTGTTACCTTCATCAAAGGCAAAGTATAACATCAAGGATACATTTGACCTTATTATCTTTAACATTCCAGAGAATGTTAAAGTACAACACATGACACCAGACCCAGATTAAAAGCATTAGTGGCAAAATCAACATATTGTTCATTTAATCCACAGTAACATAAAGGACTCCGGGCTATGGCAGAAAGCTTGCAAAATGAGCCTAGAAGTAGAGGAGAGTTTTTTTAAATGACCAGAATAAAGCTAAACATTAGTGAAAACAAAGACGTGAAGTAAAGCTAGACTGTGTTCAAGCTGCAGCTATTGAAATGCTTGCTTCAAATAAGAAAGATAAGCAAGATTTGGTGCCACTGTTTATTGGGATTGTGTTGATTAATGCAAGAGGGGTTTTGGAAAACTCATGTAAGATACTACATTTAAACAGGAAACAGATGGCCCTTAACTGGGTACGCAGGTGAGGAAACAGTGGCTTCCTAATTTCACTGAGCCAGCAAAACAAGAAAAAACATAATGCCTTGTTTGTTCCCTTCAGCTCAGTATGCACTGGAGTTTGTGTTACTTTTTCTCTTTTTTTTAGACGTAGTTTAATTTTGTTGCACACGCTCATAACAAGACCAGAGCCCGACCAAGGGCTCATTCCTGATGAGTATCCTTCCTAATCACATTTATTGTCAGAAACGCAAACCATTCCCACCGAATTACACATGGGCTGGTATTAGAGCAAACAGCAGAAATCCATGCAAAGTTCACTATTTGCAAGGCATGACGGGACTGAGAGAAACCACAATAATTTATAGAATGCATTAAAAGGAGATTGCAAAGAAATTTATGATAGGCAGCTACACAATAATAATAAAAAAATAAAACAACAAAGATTAATTAACATAAAAATTCTAGCTGTCATATTTCTCTAAGTAGAAATAATTGCAAAGCAATTTTATTTCACTGAATGATCCTCCGAATGGGTGCAGGGTAAAGTCAACATGAATATGAAAGTCACCTTTAGGCCAGTAAAAAAATTTGCCACAAACTATCTGGGTGGACTGGTAGTAATATAATTACTACGTAAAATGCAATTGTAATAGAGACAGTAGGAAATTAAGGAAGTAAGTAAAATATATATTTTTTAAAATCTGTTTTCCTTACAGTTTTGTAAAATTATGAAAAATGTGAAAATCTCAAAGGGCAGGCTTAGCATAAGTTAAATGGAGTGAATCAAGGAGACAGAAATGGTATTTTTTTAATTAGTTACAAAGTATTTCTGTATGAAAAGTATTACAACTTGGATCTGTATAATAGTACGTGCGTATAAAGAGGTATTTGTTTACCTACACAAATATACAAAATCAAACACTAAAGTGCTTTTTCAGCCAATGACCTTTCCCCAGAGGTTTGCTGTCTGTAGCATCGCTGTGAAACAGGAGATACTGCACCAAAGTTGGACAAAACCCATCAGAGAGCCTGGAGAAGGGGAAAAATGAGTACATTCATTCCCCTGGCTGACTTGAAAAATAAAACCACAGTAATTGTTTAAAAGTCACTTGGCATCTGCAGCCCATCACTACTGGTACATGCATGAAGTGGAATGTCCTAACGAATTTCTTGGAGAAGCTTCTGGTTTGACCTGTCCTGACAGCAGTAGCAGACAACCACAGAGCAGAGCTTCCACCAGTTTGCTAGCACTGGGAAGCTGACCCATTTGCCCTGCTTTCATCCTCTCTAATTAAGCAGGAGCAGATACATTCCTTGTCAAAATTGATAGCTGGTGGCAGATCCAAATGAATTTTCACATATTTCAGACGGTGTACAATGCAGTCCTGTTGTTTATGCAGCATCATGCTGTATGCCAACATGTTGCACCATACCATGTGAGGCTCTGGCAAAATTACAAAGGAGAGTGGGAACAAGTTTAATAGCTTTCTTTCAGATTGGCTGGTAGGCATCTGATATAAATGTGAGGTGATTTCTCTTGAAGTGCATATCAGTAAAGGTTGATGATTTAAACATCTCCAAATACTTTTAGTCTTCAGATGTTTTAGTGTCAGGTTCTTTTCAGTGAATATAATGGCTTTCAATGTTGAGAACAGTGAAGAGGGTGGGGTTTTTCACATACATGTGACTGCAAGCATCTTTAATACCCTTGGAAATGTAGTAGAACAAAGCTGCTTTCTTCTTTGGTTTAGCAAAATTGAAGTGAGGGTTTATTTACACTGAAACTCATTCAAAGATGTGGTTCTTCCCCTGCACTGTATCTAAATATTATATTATAGTTAGGAAATCCAGATGGTCTTGGAGTCTACTTTGAACTCGTTATATTAACTTTATCCTCAATTCTTATAATAAATATTATGATTGGATTGCAGCTCTTTCAATTTTCACTTAAAAATTGCACTTACATTTATATTTTCTACCTTTCCTATTTTCTCCTTTAATTAAATGTGGTTAAAATGCAAATAGTCAAAAACTTGGAGAAAAGGAACATGGTGCTGTGGCTAGACCACAAGGCCAAAAAGAGAAGTGCGTGTGAAATAAACCTTCAGTTTTGTAACTTGTGGTTCCCCTTACGTATCTGTTCCGTTGGCATAGTTTCCCTGTCCTATCATGAACCTCCAGCTTCCTTCTGGCTCCTTATCCTGTGAATAACACTTTCTTGGACTCCATTAACGTCATCTCTGTATTTGAATGGATCATCTCATGTTTCCCCTCTGCAATTTGGACTCCTAATCAGGAGTCCAAGATATTTACCCTTCTTATATCACGATCGGGTTCTTTCTTCAAGTTTTCTGGTCCTTGAGGATTACTGTCTATCTACTTCAAATGCTGCTGTGATATTTAAACCATTCGTTCTCATTATTAAAGCACATCTAGGAGTGGCCACGATGTCCCCTCTCACGCCTTAGGGCTGCACCTTCAGACAGCAGATCTATACAAACCAATCTCTGACTCTTTGCATGGCATTAATGCAGCAAGGCACTGACTGTGTGAAATGCCACATTTCCAAAATCACCTCACCAATCAGCGCTTCCTAAAATTTGGCCTCAATTACATGCACTGAGCTCTTTGGAGGGTCCATCCTGATTCCTGTTGAAAGTGCACATTAATCAAATACAGAGAACGTGGCATGCTGACAATACTTTGTTCTGTAAAAATGTATCTGTGCCGATAATGCCTGAATTTGTTGTGCTCCGAACCAGCTGTGAATTCACACTGCTGGGTGCGAAGTAGGTATGAGATAATGCCAAATCAGAACAGTCGTTCCTTGCACACCCACTCTCTAGGGATCCTCTGCAAGGATCAATAAAATGTTGTGCTCTGGGTGGACCAAATGCTGCACATGGTTGCACATCTCACACATTTGCTGTGCAGAAGGACAAAGAGTGGTGGGAGCTGCGCAGGTCTGTGCCTCCACTGCTCCTTGCAGGCAAGCAGCTGAACAAAGCCAGTCTGTTCTGAGGCGGGAGCAGGAGTGACTGCTTAACATGAAAAAAGATGGATATCGCAAACAGGTTACATGGGGCAAGCTCTAGGTAGAGAGGAACAGCCATGTAAGTTGTAGTAAATAAAGGAAATGTCATTCTTGCATCTTAAAAATACAATACCATTAATAACTTCAGTAACAAATAAAATGTGCTGTGCTATCTGCAGTGATTACACACATTGAGACCATTCTTTTTGGTGACTAGTTGTAAAGACTCTGGCGCATTGTTGAAATAGCAGCATAAAGGGTCTGGGTGGTGATGAGGCTTTTGCTTCTCCAGGCTTCCTTTCACTGCCTATTGTTCAGCAATTTTTATAGACCTTGTTAAAACCAGAATTCCCTATCCTACTAACAGGGCATTAACATGCAAAAAGGGTGATACGAAATGGAATATTTTTGTGAAACTATCTGTATTCCTACAATCCTCAGAACAGAAATATTCCTTTATCATATCCACGACGTGATTTTACCTTGTCTGACATGAGATTTCTGATGTGGTAAAACGAATGAATTAAGGCAGTAGTTTACCAAAGCTGTTGAAGTGTATGCATATAAACGCAAACTGAAATATGGCTATTAGTTTATGGTGTATGATATTTTACATTTTAAAAAATTCTGCAGTTTTACTTTGTTTTCAAAATAACGAATCTAGGCTTTAGAATCAGAAACATGGGAAGATTGCTGGAAAAGATGCACTCAAACTGAATGCTGAAAAGTATGTTCAAAAAAATTTCATAGGGAAAGAAACATTTTAAAGCTTGGTAGTGACTTGTAAATTGCAATGAGCAATCCAAGAAACATTTAAAATAGAAGCAGCAGTGATATATGCAGTACTTGAACATCCCTGTCTTTTGTGACTGTGCCGTCAAAGTCCAATACAAACACAATATGCTGTACCTAGAGAATCACTTGATGCAAAAACACCACATATTTTACAATCTAGATGTTCAGTTATGATGAATGTCAACAAAAGCAGCCACAAGAATGACCCTCCTGACTGCACTTCAAAATCTTGCCAAGAAATGTATTCCCTATACTGTCATAAACAATCTATTTGCCTTCATTGTCTACTGATAAACATTTCCTATCCATTCTTTTGAAGCACGTAATATTGACATACTATGAGATAACAATAAGTAGTCTAAAATAAAATCCATTTGGGTTAACTCTTATGCTCAAGGTCTACTTCCTAATAAATAAAGCAATTTTTAATTGTCATAGGTGGTCATCAAACACTGAAAAGCTTTGAGTGTCACAACTTTGGAGACACCACTGTGTATTACAGCATTATCATTTTCAAATTGTGACACAGTGTTTTTGTGTATAGCTGATACTTTTTAATTGGCAGCATCCTCTGGCAAAAAAAAAAAAAAAAAAAAAAAAAAAAAGAACTGTAAAAACACAGGAATATTGTTCCATCAAGCAGCAGTTATAAAGTGGCTTTTTCTTCTTTAGCTTAACTGTTAGCAATCAAGTCAGAGCATTTTGCCAGTTATCAGTAAACAACTGATCCATAGTCTCTCAGAGACCTGTATCTCTAAACGTATTTGTCAATCAATTTGTCTACTTTGTATTAACAGCAGTACTGGCTGTGTTTACAATGTCAGGAATGTTTACTGAATTAAGCATAGTTGTCATGCTGATAATAGCATTAAAACATCGATATTAATATTGACTCAGTGTAGTTCTATGCCATACTTTTAATGCATGGTATCTTACCATAGATAAACAGAACACACTAAAAAAGTTATTTAAAATATGGAATAATCGTATTTTGCTGTATTACACTCATGCTTAAGTAGATGGGCTTTTTCAGGAAAAAAAAAAAAAAAAAGAAACAAAAGAAAAAGACTGAGATACCATATATATTGACTCTTCATCTAAGGTTAGTGATGAGTCAACAGCCATGGAACACTTTCAGTGTTTAATTTTAAGACTGTTTTTTGTGTTTTACATGAACACATATCACAGCTTGTCCAGCCGATAGGGAGAGAGGCAACTGTTACCACATTCCTTTCACATCTAGAAAGAATTTTTAAAAATTACACATATTCATAACAAAGGCAAGTGTGCAAGCCAGACACCAGGGCTCTAAGACCATGCACTGTGGCCAGCTACACTCAGCAAGTCCAATAATATATGGAAACACAGTGGCAAGAAAAACGGTGATGAGATTAGTATTTTTCCAGACAGAGAAAGAAAGAAAAGGTGAAAGAGAGGAACAAATTCTTTTTTTTTTTTTAATCTGCAAATCAGAAATAAGAATTCTGAAAATATTAATTTTGTCTGTTAGTCTGTGCAATATTCACTCTAAGATACTGTATTGCTGAGATTTCTATCTGAGTCACCAGTAGCTGAATTAAGCCGTGCATCCCCAAATAAATACTGAGAGCCCCAGCACCTGCTGCTTGAAGTCTGTAAGGAAATGCATTTGTGAGTAAGGTAAAAATATATTAGGAAAACTGGCAATACCTTCCAAGAATCTTCAAGATGTAGGGTAAAGTGTGTCATTTTCTCACCAATAATCTGCACTTTTATCTTCCATGAAACAATTTTTCACAAAAAAAGTCTGCACTCCTTGTATTTGATAAAGAAAAAGAATTAGAAATAGGTCCAATTTCCTTTTGAAAAGCAGGCTTCTTCTGCTTTTGATTGGCCTTTTCCATGACCCTCTATACAAGAAGACAGATAATAAATATAATGATTTGTACTGAAAAGAAAACTGTAAGGATAATGGCCCAAACAGTGTAGTCCTTTATAATGTTGCCATAGTAAATAATAGCAGCATGGTTCGCGTGGTTATACTTATGGTTGTATCAGTGTTTCCATTATAAATCCTGTTTTTCCTAAGTTTACAATTTCATTTTAATAAATTTTCTCTTGGCTGAATTGCAACACAGAAAGATTCAACAAGGAACAGCGTTACTTTAATTTAAAAAATAGTAATTTTTTTGTCTAGTCACGAACCATCTGTTAATCAAAAAGAACAATTTACTTGCTTATAACAATGTTTTGCACCATCTAACAGGAAAAAAAAACTTCAAATGAAGTAATGAAACCAGACAATTGATTAACCTATAGCAAACTGTCATCAGTCTTGATTGTGAAACAAGTTCTTTTCTCATCTGCTAAATGTACTTTTTGACTACACATACTAATACCTCCTCCAAGCCCCCATTCTACAGTTAAGCATATGCTTAAGCGCTCTCTTGAATCAGAATGCTTTCCAGAGCTCAGGCCCTAGAAATATATACATATTTAATTAGATGGTAGTGCTTGAAGATAATTCAATCCTCTCCAAACAGCATGTGGTTTTACTGACTTCTGCATGTCTAACAGCAGTGCAGTTTTGCATTTGTGTATTAATGATCAAGTATTGCTTTCTTCTCTCCACACTAGCCCTTTATCTCAATGGTCATTTTTGTTAATCAAGGAAAGGTGAGGGTACACCTGAATATCTACTAAATCCTACAGTGCCTCTACATACATTGCTCACTAATTTTACTAAGTAATTTTATGTTGCACAGCCAGAGTAAAATTATATCTTGTTTACCATGTATTTTCTTGAGTGGCCTGTGTGATAGCTCTGGAGTTACTGAAATGTAGAGATGTGTGTTAATGGAGAATCTTATTCATTAAACATAATGGCAGAATATCTATGTTACTCTACAGTACTATTCTATAGTATTTCACAGTACTATGCCAGTTTATTTTAGTTTACATGGCTAGATATTAGCAGCATAATTTATTGGAGACATAACTGAACAAGCTAAATTTTAAAATAGTTTTTCAATCATTGAATAACAATATATAAATATCAGGGGTGCATGGAACTGAAATACTGTAAGCAGTCAAACTCCCGAATGTTCAGGTCAATAGGTTTGAAAAAGATCCGTTCTGAGCAAACCTCAAGGAATCAAATGCACCCACAAGAGCTACCAATTATTGCTTCACAACAATGTTTCTTGTTGCTCCTTGACAGAAAGGGAGATGTTTTCTGTCTTACTGGGACAGAAGCTGTGTATTGTGGCTGCCAGCACCATCCTGGCCTCCTGCAAGGAGTGCTCTGCTGAGGGGGGTGGGATGACTCTGCCTGGCTGGGGGAATCAATACTTCAAGAACATTGTGCTGCTCTGGTACCCAGTGGATCATGAAGACTCTCTCTATGAATATCCTTCACATTCTGGGTTCTGCCTGAATTCTGGTCTAGAAATAGGAAGTAGCTTTATTCCTTCACCTTGAACAAAGACTGATTCATTCTTGGCCTTCATCCTGTGCTAGAGCATCCGCATGTTCTCATATTCAGCAGAGCTGTTGTTTCCCACCGCTCAAGGTCACCAAACCAATCCGGTTTCTGCCAACTGCCTATGACATAACTGGGGCTGTGGGGTGAGCAAGGGACAGTGCCAGGCTGCAAGGTGGGACAGAAGACCCTGGGACAGCCGCACACGGCCACGTGCCTCACTGGGTTCTTCTCCTTGCACCTTCGTTTAGTGTTGGGAATCCAGCAACTAGAGAGGGTGCCGTACCAGGGCCACACAGCTAAAGGCAGAATACTAATAAAACCCAGGAGCCTCCATATTATCACTTGCCTGCATGATAAACAGCTCTACAAATGTTAATTTCTCCAGTGTTACTAGAAGTACAAACAGTACATATTGCTTCAACGCTGCTGCACACGGCTTGTGCATTTAGAGGGAATGTGTTTAGTTTTTATATTTATTTACCAGGGACACAAATTTTAACAACATGAAATATTTTGCTTGTATGGTATGAACACCAATAGTTTAACATAAACTATGGAAGGAATCCAGGCTGTGTTGACATATTTTATGAATGTTTTGGGATGCCAGATTGGAGGTGTACATCTGTGTGGGTTGGCCAGTCATCCTGCTGCCGTCTGTGTATCTGTATGCTTAAATGAATTAGCTATTATAAAAACACTGCATAAACAAGTTTAATGCTGTACACTTCCCTTTTGCTGATAAAAAAGTATCTGAATCGCAGTAAAGCAAGCAAACAATGATATTCAATTGCTCTTTCACTACTTTCATGTAAAGAGCTGGAAAGCTGAACACTTTAAACCATTTTATTTTCAGCACTGAGGATCCCTGCTCTGACTCCATCTCTCTCCATGGCGCTGGCAGCAACCTCCTTGCATCCCCTCATGGAGAGAAGTGCCACTGCATAATCCTGCAGAGGAAACCATTACTCGGTGACTGCCATCCACAAGGTCACTCAAGGTCGCTGAAATCCCTTCCAAGCAGCACAAGCCTGGAGCAATGGCTGCCAGAAAGTGGCACCAGATTGCCTTGTTACCAGTGCCAGGATGCCAATATAGAACTCAGGAACTGTGAGATACCTTAGGGATTCCTTCTACATGATGCTATCATGCTAGCTATCAAGGCGGACTTGGGAATTGCAAGGAAACCATTTTCTTCCCATGTATCTGAAAATCCTGCTTCAGTAACTCTTTACCTCTTTTTTTTTTTTTTTTTACCCAGCACATGGCATAAAAGCCTTGGGAACAATTATTGTAACCTTTATACTTACTGGAGTATAGACATAGAAACCCCAGTAGTCAAGGCTTGGTAGAAACTGGGACACTCAGCACTGAGAGGAATCAGAGGGGAGCATGGAAATCAAGCCATTTCTATTTCACTGTTTAAATAAATGTTTACTAGCTTGGCATTACATAAGTAGATCTGAATATGCTGGTCAGATGGAATAAAAAATGGATTAGAAGAAAAGTTTGTGTGTTTACTTACAGAATTTGTTCTTTGAGTTAAATTAGAAACAATAAAACATTCTGAACTTTTTTTTCAGCTAACAGTTTGTAGCTAATTTTGAATTTGAATTCATTCCAAGCATGATAGCTTAGATTTGCCCCAGATGGACTTTCAGTTCTGTTCAAATCGCTTGACAGCACCATAACAGCCATTTGTAACTAAGTCTGCAGAAATGGGCTGGCACTTGCAGCCTACTAGCGCTGCTGATCTTTTTGTATGGGAAAAGCACCCATAAATCACGATGCATTAAAAAGGCACACACATCCCAAGCAAACATCATGGAGAATCCATTGTCCTGTAGATAAGTATACAAACAAGTGCAAAGCATCACTTAAGTTTTATATAAGACATATTTTTTTGGAAGGCAACCAGTGCAGTTTCACATGCTGTACTTTTTCTAATCTGACTGACTCACAGTCTTGTGATAGTGAGATAAGCTAGGTAGGCAAATTTTTACAGAGTTGCAATTACTGAAATTGTCATTACGCTGCTCACTGTAAAATAAATATAGATAGAAGTGAAATTATGCACAGGCTAGAAGTAGAAAGTGTTTTGCTTCTGTTTGCTAAATTAATCTCTTCCTAAATGGCTGCAGGCCAGGTAGGTTAGCATTTGTGGTTTCAAAGGTTTTCAGCGCTTGCAATGAGCCATGAAATTACTGCATGCTGCTGAAAATGGCAGCTGATGAAAGGAAAAGAGCGAATCCCAAAGGCAGAAAGACAGGAGGAAGCAAAATTACAGGCAGAAAGTCTGATTTTTGATGTTGCTCATTGTGAAATGTACACCCAAACTTTTAATAAAACATAAAACATTAATAAACCTGCTAACAATTCCTTACAATTTCTTTTGAAGTCTCAGTATAATTTCTGAATACTTATTAAAACAGGCAATGATTCAGTGGTGGCTGAGCAGTTTCTGTCTGTTGGATATGGTATATTGGGATACTAGTGACTTTTGAAATTAGATTTTTATTGATGTTTTTTAATTGAATTATCCAAAGGATTGATGTTTTCTGTTAATAATGTGACCCTAAACTCTTGAATTGTTGATCAAGTTTAACTAATATTAAATTAGATATTCAATGGTTAAACACACTGTGTGATTAATGTTACTTCACCATTGCAAAACATCTAAACTTGGTTGGGAAAAGGAAGCTGGCTTCAGATCATCATGTTGCTAACAGCCAGTTCATTGTATGACATGTGTATGTCACAGCAATGTCAGCATTACCCCTGGAGAGGGATGAAACAATGCTCTCAAACATTACAAAAAGGAGAATACTAACAGAGGAGTTGTGCACGGCAGTAGCTCAGGTACTTCCATATATAACCCCTTCAGTTTTAAAGGAGCCTACAAATATTCAGTTCTTTTGAGTCTGTATCATGCCATCAATTTTTTTTGGTCAAATTACCTACCACTTTTGAAGATCCACAGTGTGAATCCTCTGTAATTACTTTATCATTATTAACACACAATTTGTCATACAATAATTTTTTGACAAAGAATAAAAATAATTTTCAAGAACAAAATATTAAGAAACTGACTTTCTGTTCAAAGAATAAAAAATAGATTCATAAATTATCCTTGAATCTGGCTGTATTCTTGAGGGCTTTATACAGGCAGATAACTTGCTTATTGTGATCAATCAAAATATAAAGGGTAGAAGTACTTCATTCAAGGGTAGAGTTACTTCATGGTAGAAGTAAGACTGCACCTAACATTTCTGGGGACTGAGGAAGCTTAAAGTTTCCTATTATGATTGAGTCTGCAAAGTAATGTCTGCTTTTATAGGACCTCCAAAATGGACAGATCTGAACTGAGCAAGGCAAGCAGCTGAGGATTGAATTCAATAGTATTACTAAAAGGAATCAGGCATGAAAAGTAGCATCACATCCTAAAATTTGTTTAATAGAGGCAAATGGTTTTCAGTGATCCTTTACCTTAAAATGGCATTTTTGTTATGAATTGTCTCTTAAACATTCATCAGTAAGTACAATGACAAAGAAACAGCCTACAGTTCAAGGCGACCAGTAAAAGCAAGGGTGCAATGTGGGATATGGCAGGGGGAGAGCAGTGTAGTAAAGAAGCCTAATCAAAAGCATTTCTGGAGTGATAAATTCATCAGTGTCTGTGTTGGTAATGGAACAGAACAGAACAGAACAGAACAGAACAGAACAGAACAGAATAGAATAGAATAGAATAGAATAGAATAGAATAGAATAGAATAGAAATAGAGTAGTTCGATTAGAAGGGATCTAAAAAGGTCATCTGGTCCAACAGCATGGCCACTTCAGAGCTAACCAAAAGTTAAAGCATATTAATGAGGGCATTGTCCAAATGTCTTTTGAACACAGAACACTGGCTTTTAAGGTATTGTTCACCTAACAGAAAATTGCAAGGAATGCTATTATTTACCCAGGGAGGTCAACTGAATCAAGGCAATCACATTGTAATTTGAATAAACACTTAGAAAAATCACAGTCTTCCTGAAGATGTCCCCAACTGCATCCTGAACAGCAGAGCTGTAGTGGAGGATGTCAGACAAAAGCTCTTCCCAACAGGTGAATGCACTGGACAGGTAAAACTTCAGGAGTAATGCCAAAGGTAAGAAGAATGTAATTGCTGAATTGAAATCACAGGCATGTACATACACATACAAATTGGGATTTTGTGCATATAAGTTCAGTATGTGGTAATGCATGTGCAAAATGTCATGCCCTTATCTATTCAGTAGCTCATTCATACCACTCTAATCATGGTCTCAGCACCTAATTTTGAAGACTATAAATATTTTATTATCCATACAAAAATCAGAGGTGGTAACTGAGCTCAAGCTGTGCCCTGAGGAAAATAAAGCAAATTGTGTCACATAATAAAAGATAGATATAGAAAACCATTGCATGGACATAATTCATATTCATATTGAGAAGCTCTATATTACATCTGGTGTAATCATATTATTCATGATATAGTATATGCTATAGAAAGAGAAAATGTTAAATATATTATAGCCTAAGAAACATTTTTAATTGCATTTTTATTAAAACTTTTAAAATAAGAAGCAAACATAGAACACGCTTCTGAGCGTGATAGGAAGAATTTATTTCTGCACTACAGAAAAAGATAGAGCAACACATGTTCAACATTTGAAAACAAAGTCATGTAGCCTCAGTCTATGTTCTTACTTACCAGACTGAAAGAATCATACATGCTTGTAAAAGAAGACAAACAACACTAGTGTATACAAAGTCACACACACAAAAATATTAACATGGAATTTCATAGCAAAACACAGTAATTTTGAAGTTGGCTTATAAAATCTGAGATATTTCTGATTTTTAATCTTAATAACAAAAATATCCATAAGATGCTTACAGCATCCCAGGGAATAAAAGTCCATTTAAAAGAATACATAAGAAAAAAATTAGTCCGGAATAAGAAAATAAGCTCATGGTGTGAACACACTTGAGTTTGGGGCTGAATTCTGCTGGAATCCCCTCTTAAAAAATTAGATCAGTGGTAGAAACAAAGGTGCAGAAATCTACAACTGAGGCAAACTAGACTTTAGCAACATCATTCATTCTTCCCTATTCATGTGAGAGGGAAGAATTCTTTGGATGGATACTCCATAAAGAAACTGCCACCTGTTAAATATAGATACAGAGTTATATATTTTTTGATGGATCATTCTGTAGTGGTTGGGGAATACCTAGCTGGTTTTGGGTGGAGAAATAAATATATTCTGTATGCTGAGTGTTCTAATTTGCTATGTATAGTTGAAACTCAATGCATGCAGGATTTGTGAAGGATGTTGCAATTCACCTGCAGTTTCTACGGAGGACATCAAGCAGTGAAGGCTCCTAAATCATTCACTTAGCAGGCTATGTACCTTCTCTCTGAATAGAGAGAAAGAAGTTCCAGCCCTCCAAACTAGCCCTCTGAGAAAATATTAGGACAAGTCAGTAATTTCATTAAACAATGTGAGTTACAATGCTCTTTCAGACCTGTGCCTGGATACACATTGCATGGGTGAATTGGAGAGCAGTTTAGCCTTGAGAGGATTGCTATTAGAGGTTTAAGTTTGAGAGCATACATTTTTCACTAGTAGCACATATTAAATAAAATACAGTGAACACAATGTACAGTGTACGTCATTACATTTACACAGACCAAAAGCCAGTAGGTCTGTACCAGTGTAAATCAAGGCATGCAACATGTTCTCCATATGATATGTAGAATTTTACAATTAGATTGCAAATCCATGTTGCTGTATGTTTCACACACTCCATCAGCAGGATTCGTTTTGAAGATGGAGAAGTTTGACGAAGTGCCTCGATTAAGATTGAATTAGAAGTGCTTAAAATCCCTTCTCTGTAGCAGACAATTTCACAGCAAATGACTTCATGGAAACATGGTTTTGTCTCAATCCATTTGACCACCTCTCTCTCATGTACTGGATTTGAAAGGAAAATGAACTGCCATGTCCTGTATGGTTTTACCTTAGCAGTAAGTCCATGAAAGCTCTGAGAGGTCTGTTCTGCCTTTGCAGAGCTGCTATCCTTGAAAATGCTCCCTTCTTATCGGAAGATGATTTTACTCAACAATTTTCTTCAGCTGTTGTCACTAATTCAACTCTATTTTTTATTTTTATTTTTTTATTTCAGGTACTTTGGAAGATAAATTGTAATTAAAAGTAGGAACCTTGAGTGTTATGAATACAAAAGTTCAGAACTCTTTGGCATTATTGAATTTGAAGCTGAAACTTTCTTATTCTGACATAAGATTGCAGTCACATGTGAAGATAGTTTCTTTGCCTACCTGTATACGTGAATATTCTCAGAAGTAAGGTGATGTGGACTTGGTGTAACTATTACTGGAACACTGAACCTTGTCAAATTGCAAGGAGTTCAATAAAGAGCCACAGGAATGGCTGAAGATATAGAACTTGCCTTACTGGATGAGAACTGAAGAGCTGTGCTTCTTTAGCTTGTCAAAGACAATGTGAAAGAAGAAACTTGGCCAGAGCTGGGAAGTAAAAAGCCAAAAGGCAGAAGATTTCTGCTTGCTCTTTCAACCTTCATTCAAAGAATGGTCAAAATTCATTTTATGAAAGTAAAAATGGTGTAACGTCCTCAACACTAAAAATAAGCTTTTATGTAAGGAGGTAATAGGCATTGCCTAGAATTCTACCCTTGATGTCTTTCTAAAGGCTACAAAACAATGGATGAAATTATAGTTTCTATTTTATGCAAAAAGTCAAACTAAATTATCATCATATCCTTTCTAGTTTTAAAAACCTGCAAATTTAGAGGAAAACAAAAGAACAGGTGGCAGTTATAAGAACAGACAAATCAGAGAAAAAGTTAGGCAAGCCAAGCCAAACCTTTGTGAATTCCTCTGGTTGATTATTCAGTCCACATGTTCTCTTTTTAAAATTTGCCAAATCATTTGTGCTCAGATAGGAGCCCATAATACTCAAATAGATCACATTTTTCCACTCACAAAAATAGTGGCCTTTTGGACTGCTAAAGTGATTTCTATTCAAAAGAAACAAAACAGACAAAAGTATCCCCTAAACAGAGTGAGTGTGGCACCTCAGCTTCTGAGAGCAGCTGCATATAAGGGAGGAAGGCCACTAACAGCACATCCAGATGCCTTTGACTTCTCTGCAGCCCAAGGAGCTAGTGTCTGCGTCCTAATGTGTCAAATGGAACCAGTCCTGAGCACAAGTCAGAAGCAAAACTTCAGCTCACATTTCCACACCCTTTAGCCCTTACACTCTTGTCTCAGCATGGCTGTACGGGGTAGGAGGGCTGAGCCAAGGCTGGAGGTGTTTCAGTCTGCCATGCCAGGAGCCAGCATGGATTCATGAAAGGCAGGTCCTACTTGATCAGTCTGATCTCCTTCTATGATTTAGGGACATCCCTTGTGGATGAGGGAAAGGCTGTTGAAGTAGTCTACCTAGACTTCAGCAAAGCCTTTGATACTGTCTCCCACACTATTCTCCTGGAGAAGCTGACAGCACATGGCTTGGACAGGTACACTCCTTGCTGGGTAAAGAACTGGCTGGAGGGCCAGGCCCAGAAAGTGGTGGTGAATGGAGTTAAATCCAGCTGGTGATTAGTGGTGTTCCCCAGTAGTCTGTACTGGGGCCTGTCCTGTTTAATATGTTTATTGATGACCTGGATGAGGGCATTGAGTGCACCCTCAGTAAGTTTGCAGATGACACCAAGGGAGGAAATGTCACTTTTCCTGGGGGTAGGAAGGCCCTACAGGGCGATCTGGATAGGTTGGATAGCTGGGCTGAGGACAATGGGATGAAGTTCAACAAGACCAAGTGTCGGGTCCTGCACTTTGGCCACAACAACCCCAGGCAACGCTACAGGCTTGGGACAGAGTGGCTGGAAGACTGTGTGGAAGAAACGGACCCGGGGCTGTTGGTTGATGCTTGGCTAAACATGAGGAAGCAGTGTGACCAGGCGGCCAAGAAGGCCAATGGCATCTTGGCTTGAGAAATAGTGAATATTGAGAAATAGTGTTGCCAGCATTAACAGGGAAGTGGTCATCCCTCTGTACTCAGCACTGGTGAGGCTGCATCTCAAGTACTGTGTTCAGTTTTGGGTCCCTCAATACAAGAAAGGCATCTAGGCCCTGGAGCATGTCCAGAGAAGGGCAAAGAAACTGTGAGGGATCTGGAACACAAGTCTTTTGGGGAGTGGCTAAGGGAACTGGGATTGTTCAGTCTGGAGAAGGGGAGGCTCAGGGGTAACCTTATAGCTCTCTGCAACTGCCTGAAGGGAGACGGTGGTGAGGTGGGGATTGTCCTCCTCTCCTGTGTAACTAGTGATAGGACTAGAGGGAATGGCCTCAAATTGCGCCAGGGGAGGTTGAGGTTGGATGTTAGAAAAAATTTCTTCTCTGAAAAAGTGATCATTTGCCAGAACGGGCTACCCAGGGAGGTGGTTGGGTCACCATCCCTGAAGGTAAGGTACACAAGAAACTTTCAGATGTTATAGTAAGGGACATGGTTTAGTGGAGAAATATTGGTGGTAGGTGGACAGTTGGACTGGATGATCCTAGGGTCTTTTCCAATCTTGGTGATTCTATGATTCCATGATGGTGAAACATTTTTTTGTATGTAACCACTGCACACTGCAGTTCTGCTCCCAGCGAAGGTGATTACTTGCACTCACTGCCTCTGCTTGGCAAAGCTGCCAGGAAACTGAAGGCACAAATGGAAAACCGTTGCTCAATGACAGCATGACCTAAAGATCCACTTTCCTCTGGAAGCAAACACGAGGACATTATGAAGATGCAGGAAGCAAAAATATGTATGTTAAACATACGATTCCACTGAGAATGCAGCCCTTGCCAAACACAGTGGTGACAATATTATACCAAATAGAAAAAATATGTTCTTTTATGAAAGCCTTCACCCCAAAACATGGATTTGTGAGCTACTCTCTCCCCACGACAGTGTGCAGGAGCAGAAAAGGTTAAAGCACAACCTGTTGGTCTCTGGCATGCAAGCAGGTGCTGCAGGGAGGATGCAGAGACTGCTGCAGAGATGGTGGAGGAGAGCACACACTTGCCCATCCACTCAGGGATCTGTTCAGCACCAGGAGAGTGATGGTTTTGTTACCTTGCTTGATTTGTATTTGCGGAGGTCCACTCCTACTAAACATACTGTACTACTTTGCTGTATTTATTTCTTTTTGGTCGTTTTATTAGCCTCTGTTACTGCATCTGACTGTGTCATAGCCAGTAAATAAATGAGTGGAACGTGACAGACTGATCCACACACTAAATGTAGGAGAAAAAAATAAAAACAAAGCTTAACTCAGAAAAAGGTGCATTCAAAAAGATATTTGCCTGTGTTGATTCATTTTTAGTTGAATGTGGCTGAAATCCACGCTTGTTTTTGTCAAACTAATTAAAGAACTGTGTAGTATAAATTCTGATCTACCTTTAGGATCTGATTCTGATTTCCCCAAAGTACCATAAGTACAATAACAACTGGGTTTTATATGTGTACAGATAGATGTATATAAATCCTCAGTGTGTTCACCTTTCTACACATTGTGAAGTGTCCTGAGCCTACAGAGTGCAATAATGTATATCCGGGTAAATTAGTGGTTGGATCCACATCACATGTAATGACATAAAGATAATGCCTCTTTGCAAAAGATGTCACCATATCTGTTGTGAATTTTTATGTCTTTCTTTACTAATTTTCTGCCTTTAATCAATACTTTTTTACAGAATGTTCGAGCTAAGAAAATATTAACAATTATGTGAAAATAGAAGATCTCAAGGAATAGAAGATATCAAAACTCTGGATCAGAGAGAATATCACCTTATCAATGGCCTCGGTAGAGACTAATTTGCCAAAACCCAGGAAGCACATCCAAGGTATTTAGAAAGACTATAAAGATGTTTTATGAAGATGACACAAGAAAAAAAAGACCTCTCTCTTATGAGCAGGGAGTTCAACTCAGAATTTCAAATTATCTTATTGTATGATGCATTATTTAATAAATGTTAGCATTAATTTTTGAAGAGTTCAATTTGCATACTATTACTGAGCCAAATGGTTGATGAAGATCACAATTAAAGAAAGATGCATTGTTCATCTGGCTAAAAAAGAAAAATCAAATGGAGTCAAACCTTCATCATTACGCAGAATAAAGGTGGCCTATAACTGCCAAAAATATAGAGCTCTCTGACAGCTATATTTAAAGTTCTGCTGATATTTAAATCAACCTTCTTGTAGTCTGACCCTATGCGAAAGCTCAGGATCCTCTCCTAGCCTCAGTGAAAATATTTTAAAAACAACATTTCTAGCCTAGGAAATAGATCCAGTGTGAGAAAAGAAAACTAAAGTTTCTCTTAGTATGATATCTGAAATAAGTTTTCATCTTCTCATCTATGACTCGCTTTCTGAGTTTTTGATGAAAAATAAAAATGAAATATTTAGGCAAATATATTAATGCTAACTTACCCTAACTGCTGTATATGTTATACTAAAGAATGCTACAGCTACAAGTAAACATAAGCATTTAGAAGAAATGAACCGTAAAAGATGGTAGCTCTTACAGATTCATGGATTATTATGCTAGAAGAGACGATTGTGACCCTGTAGTCTGACCTCTTGCATAATGCAAGCCACAGGACTTCTCTGAATTAATTCCTGATTGAACCAGGGCATCTCCAATAGACTCAGAGTTCAAAGGCCCCCATCACCTACCCCAAGCAGCTGCCTTTTCCATGATACGCAGAGCTCTTCCATGCAAATCTAAGTTTACCAAGTTTACCACGTGTCACCTTTGCTTTTGGATTTGGAGAAAAAGATTAAATTAAATTTTTAAAAAATAGATTTTGTACCCCTAAAAATCCTTTCAAGGAGGAAACAAAAGCCTCTAATAATTGAAAAATGTTAAGAGTTTTCAGATTCTCATATAAAAAAAAAAAAAAGGGAGAGAAAAGAAATGTAAATCAAAACATGTTTGGAGGGGAGGAGGAAGAGAGATCTTGCTGCAGATAATGGTTCAGTGAAAGACTTCTGCTATTCTCTTTTAACCTCAGCATAATGCCCTTCATGGACCCCAGTCATAGTTTCTTTTCTCATAACAGTTTCAGAGTGGTCCAAACCCTCAGCGTCCTTGGCCTGACTCCACCACTAGGGGAAGGAAAAGAGACTTCACGTGGTGCTAAGAGATACCATTGCATGGTACAATATTAATGTAGCATCTGGCAATTCCAGCTTTGGACCACGTCTGCATCGTGTCTGGGACTGCACAAAACAGGACAAAAAGAAAATCATGTCACATCAGCAGCATTTAGGAGACAAAGGATAATACAGTAACTTCAGAGTCATCCAGTCATCCAGTAAAGAAAATAAAATTATTATTCTTTTTTTAAATGTGCCTGGCTTCCTGTACCATCTGTTGTTTTTTGAGATACTATGCCATAATATATGAAACTGAGCCATGACTTGGTTTTATAACATCTAAAAATCTGGACAAAAATTATGTCCATGCTAGTGGTGTGTGCAGAAAGGTGCTGCTGTTTATAGCAATGGAGAAAATTCTGGTGCAGAAAGGAGAGGTTTTTCTTAGACATGTACCAGAGTTGAAAGCTGTATCCATGAAATGACATAAACTTTAGCTTTTCAACACGAAGACCTCTTTCAGGACAGAACCATACGTATACATGTATATGATTGATCTGCATAGAGACGGTAGCTGAAGTTGAGTTATATGACTAAACTGCCCAGATATCAGATGCTGAGAAAATGTTACAGCATTAATGTCTTCTAAGAGTGAAACTGACACACAGCATAACACTGGGAGGCCAATGTCCATGGAAGCCTTATCTGGTATTGAATGTTATGGTTCATTTTATCAGAATGGTACACTGTACTCATAGTCCATGCTTTTTCCTGGCTACCCATCTATTGCCAGGTCAAAGTGTTGGTTATAATCTTTAAATCCCTACAAAGCTTTAGGGTTTGCAATTCTAGAGACTGCCTCTCTATTTTATGTTCTCATACAACAGTTAATCCTAGTTATGGCTATTTCAGGTAAATGGGAAAAAGAAGAAAAAATGTTGTTTAATTAAGCTGCAACTCAATTTATTTGGAAACTATTATCTGCACCATGAAGTCATTTGTAAATCATTCCCACCTGAAGAGGACTGCCACTTACTCCACACCGATGAGCTACTCATTTGCTTAATAGATATTAGAAACTCATCTCTATCCTACTACATCTTTAGCAGACACCGTCCCTTAAGACTATTTCTGATGTAGATTCATGAGGAAATCTTTTCCACTGTGGACTGAGTATCTTCACTAGAGAACGCTCTAAGACAAACTTCTGTTAATACCCATGACTGAATAGCCAGGGGAAAAAAAAACATCCCCCATAATGGACAGCAAAATGATGAGGGGAATATTGTATTTAATGTATACAATATCCATAACTCACTATGTTGATCTCAGGGATAGGAATCAATAACTCAGGCATGTGAGCAGGATCAGACTTTGGAAATACAATGGAGTTTTCTTCCTTCTCCATTTATGCATCTGTGTGCAGTAGTTAAAAGGAGACACAGGTGAGTAGATGGAGAGGGTATGGAACAAACTTTAGACAAGTTCTCCTTCTCATTCTATCTCAATGTTAAAAACTAATCTAAAAAAAAAGGGCTTTCTAGGGTCTGTGTGACCTCTCATAGTGACAATGTCTTAGTGTTGATTCACAATTTCTCTATAGAGAGCTAACAAACCTTCTCGTGAAATATCAATTCCACACCATGTGGAATCCAGTGGATCCAGTGGACCAGATAGAAAATTTTCAATGGGCCAAAAAAAAATTAAAAAAAAATTGTCTTGACTGTTTGATCTTATTTTCAGTTAAAGTTTCTAAAAGTTGTTATAGTTTGTCACTTCAAAAGAATACACTCTATTGTCAAAGGCCCCTCTATGACAGCACCAAATATAGCAATCTGATGAAATAGTTTCCTGGTATGATATGACTAGCAACATTTTTTCTATAATGTTTGCCTATTCATGGAACAAGGAGAGTGAAAAGTTTCCTAATAAAAGGCTTTGATAACTATGAGCACTGCTCCGAAAGTAATACCTCCTATTTTATTATATTGGCTCACAATGTCAGAGGCTGATATTGGTGGTATGGCAGCAGTGGTTGAACCTTCCCACCAGTATTCTGTTAAATTTTGTTGCTATTTGACAGATGGTAGTAGAGGGACAGTTTGACCAACTGGCATCTGACATGGAAGTGTGTATGAAGCAAAGGTATGGAATTGAATTCCTCCGTGGGGAAAAAAAAATTGCACCCATTAACACTCATTGATGCTTGCTGAACATTTCTGGAGACCAGACAGTGGATGTGAGCACAGTGAGATGGTGGGTGGTGCATTTCAGTAGAGACAACTGTGACAGTGGGTCACCTCCACTGGCGCAAATTTTTACGAGCTTAACATTCAAGATCTTGTTCATCACTGGCAAAAATGCATAGCTAATGGTGGTGACTGTGCTGAAAAACAGTGTTTTGTAGCTGAGAATTTTCCCTATCAAGTAGCATTATTGAGCTCTTTCTATCTGTCATTATTTTCGTGGAAATAAATAGGAGACAGTACATCCAGAGCAGCCTATGTAGTTTGAAAAGTGCTATGTTGATTTTAAGAATTTATGTTATTTTTGTTTTGAATATACAAACTAAAGAAGAAATAATTTCACTTTCTGTTCTTGCAGACTGACTTGCAGTTGCTACACCAGCAAAATCTGATAGATGTCTCATTTCCAGTGAAGAAAATATGAGTATGCATTTAGCAATTTTAGAACACATTTAAGTAATATGTACTTGAAAGTGTATTTCACAGAATAAGAACAACTGTTTTATGGCAGATTATGCTAAAAAAGAATCCACATGAATATACCTCTGTTGAGCACCTTTTTCAAACTCAAATATCTTGGCTACTTAAAATATATGTGTAATGCCAAAGTAATTAAACCATATTATGAACTAATTCCTCGCCAAATTTTCCTGCTTACTCTGCAGAACTTTTGAAGTTACACAAATGTTAAAATAATCCTCAATACAAAAACCCCAAACAGCTGAACTATTATCATTGAAACTTTATTTTAAAAACTCACATCATTCCCACACTAAATCCTTGAAGCTCCAGGTGCCAACTTTCAGACTTGTGCATTTATTTTTTTACTACTGAGCTATAAAAGCCAGAAATGAAAGTTCATACTGCAAAGTATTATGGAATTTAATTATTGTGGTGCTACTGAGTACTGCTATAATTTACAATGGCTTCTTAGACTGTGAATACAAATGTAACAACAATAAATATAAAATAAAGAAACATGAAGGTAAATGTTATTGCAGGGACTATCTCATTGTGATAATGGAGCCGATTCTTATCTGTTGAACTGTTACTTTACTGACCCTGTATAGATCAGTTCTTCCAATAACCCTTGCTACTTACTGTAATATTATTTCATTTATTCACATTTCTTTCCTCAAGGAAAACCATTAAGACATAACCGTTCAGTGTGATCTAAGGCAATCTCAATACACTTCACTATACTAAATATATTACAGATATTTTGTTAAGGTTCATTTTAGGTTTTTGCTTTGTTAAATTTCTCCGTCACTACCAGAATAATGACCAATCTGAAAGATGTCGCTAAACTGTTCAATATCTGTCCTTTGATACCATCTGAAGCGCTGTTGCTCTGTACCTGAAGATCACTATTTGCAGGGAAAGTTCAGAGAGAAATATTATTTTGTTTTTCCTGATACAATGAAGTCAGGTGGAAGTCCCTAGTAACAAAAAATATCTGTTGAGAATAAAAATTCCAGACACCGTCAGCTGAAAAGCGTCACTCATTAACATGGATTGCATTATCAACAGAGTTTCAGAAGATTCTGGATCCAACAGCCTTCCAGGACTAACTTCCCACAGCTGCAGCGTGGGGCATAAAAATATCATCTGTAAGTAAATTTGAAAATCTCCAAGATTGTATTTTTATCATCTCAAGTACATCTTGAAGCGTACAGTGTTTATGCTTGGTATTGATAGGCGAAGTATCAAGTGTTTAAAGCATGGGGTGGTACCAAAGCTGCATTTCCTGTTCTGGAGAAGGTATTAAAATATAGAACTACTTCTGTACACTCCATGATGCAGTTCCAGACACCTGGCCAAATGGTTTGCTCCATAAGAGGTTTGCTTTATATGAGGTAGGTCACCTCTTGGCTCTGAGGCCAAGATGTCCCAGAGCCCCACATGGCAGCCTGGCCTCCTAGGATTTCTTCCCTTACGGTGGTTTTCTAGTTGAAAACCTACTGTGAGCTCTGCTACAGCCCAACAGAGTGATATTTTTAACAGCAAAATCCTAAAAGCATCTTTTGCACGCCTGGGAGCATAATTCATGTTTGAAGGTAGTGGTGATATGGAGAAGAACTCTGCAGATATTTGGGTCATAAAAGTTGCTCCTTTATCTCCTTTTAGATCTGGCCTATGCTGTTCATCTGCATCATACAAACTCTGAACCCCTTTGGAAGGACCAAAAGTGGTATCAATGACAGCTCAGCCATTGCCAGCAGCACTGAAAGGATATCATCCTGTATCTTGATTTCCTGTGTGAATTGCACTATTCAGAAACCTAATAATCTGGGACAGAAACTAATTGGCAGATGAGATTTCATAGAAATATGTGAAACCAAAAGGGCAAGGTCACTAAACTGAGTTCATAAACATGCTTTCATGTAATAGCTAAGAAAGTGAAACAGTTTGGAGAAACAAACAGTTCTGTTCTACTATTTCATTGCCAGACCCAGACTTGAGGAACAAATGACACATTTTCCAGGAATTTTGGTTCTTTGCCATAAGGGAGGCAGGCAGTCCTTGAAAATTCAAGATTAGTATCCTGTCTAAGTGTTAGTATGTGACTTAAATGGATTTGAATGCCCATCTCCGCTATTATCATTCTGCATTATTGGTTTGATTGTATTCCATGACCTCAGTTCTGCCTTTCAATACCCTGTGCAAATCATTGCATATCTCAGAAAACCACCTCTGCGCATGTGTAGAAGGAACTTTTTACTTATGCTGAATGGTAGGGTAGAGGAGCAGATCACAACAATTTACATAGTAATAGGGTTGCATGAGTGAGTCTGATATATTTTATTAAAGTTATTCTTATTTTAACGTAAAAAGAATGCAGTGAAAAATATTTATCAACATTTTCAGTGTATTTTCTTTATTTGAATGATTACTTAAAACATTTTAGCTACTTGTATTAAACCTTAATAATTTCCTATAGAAATTAAAAACAGGAGTTATAAGTGAGAGATCAATTAACATAAGAATCAATTTAATGGTAATTTAAATAGCTAACTTATAATTTTTGCATAATGAAGTGGCCTGTGGGCTTGAAGTCCTAATCATGTCTAATTAATTTAAAGGATGTTACTTTTTATTATCATTGAAATGTCTGACAGGTGATAAAACATTTAGGGTTGCAGTCAAAAACTTTTTACATCAGCTATAATATAAGGCGACAGGTTATATAAACCCTTTATCTGAAAAATGAATATTTAAGGAAAATAATGTTAAGTGATTTGGATCGAATTCAGCCATGGTAGATGTGGGTGAGAGTTGCAGGGAGAAGTTACGTGTGCCAGTCTTTCAGTATGAACTGAATTGTGAAATTGTAGCTTTGCAGAACAAATGGAGTCCTATTGAAATGAATGTGTGGGTCACACAAGGAAGTCTTCACCAGGGGAAGTTTAAACAGACCACTTTTATTTGTTCAGTGAATTTGATGAAAAAGGTCATCTAACTATCCTAATACATGCTATCTTTTATAGAAAATAATGACTCGTGGTAAAGAAAACCCTATTGCTCTGCCTCTGCAAGATTAATCATTATCTGCAGTATGTTTGTTGCCACATCAGTTACACAAGTGGACTTTATGTGCCCTGTGCATTTAGCATCAAGATATTCTGGAATTCAGTGTCTGTTTGAGCCCTCCATGTCCTTCATCTCCCATCAGATTCCTGACCTTACGGTAGTGAGGATAAAAAATTCTGTATGCCCTTTAGTATTCCATTTATACATATCCAGGTTGTCAAAAGCTCTGAAAGTGGGAAAAGATGGCGAGTCATAGAGTAGATGAGAATAACACATCTCAGAGAATTATAATTAGAGTTGTGTGGATGATGGAGTGAGCCTTCACAGGGCTGCCTAGGACAATCCCCTTGAGGAGAACTGAAAGCCCTCTCCGTACTGCTGGAGATTCTTTGAAAAGTCTGTCAGGGCAGCTTTGCCAAAGCTGGTATCATGTCGTGATGTCTACAGTAAAGGAATAAAGCTGTATAGAAAGTGCGACTAGTCTCCTATAAGAAGCAGGATCTGTACTGTGCCACACTGTAAGGGGCACCTTTAATCTGATCAAGTAAATCATCAGAACATTTTCAAGGTTTGTCAGCTCTCATACCCAGCCCACAGACCATGGAGGCAGCTTTCAGAAGTTATGCAGTTGTTCTCCTCTGTTTTGTAAGGGGAACCCTTTGAGAAACATTCAGTTTTGCCTCTCTCTGGGAAGATTTGCCTCTCTCTGGGAAGAACAAGGCTAAAGAAGGAAAAACATTACCTGACTAATAAGACAAATATTAAACAGTGCCTTGTAAATTAAGTGGGGGAAAGTTCCATGAATTAAATAACTGAAAAAATTTATAAGAAAATGTAGTGGAGCCTGACCACAGGAGTGAACTGGTATTGCCATTATATACACACCATAGGATCATGGGCCCTCAGGCTCAGGAGATGCTTTAAGAGAGCCTATTGAGTCCAATGTCCCTGTTAGATCATTAAGACCATGGAAACCCACCATGTTTCACCTGGTTTGGGAAGAGCCCAATAAATTCCATAAAATAAAATGTCATATATTCACCTACAGTTAAAAGGGAGGATGCCAGACTCTTTTGCACTGGCCTAAATGCAACTAAGACAGGGGAAGAATGCAAATGAAAAACATATTTTGTTTATAGAAAGATATGCAGCTAATCATGTTCAGTTATTATCATAGAAATTACACGTTTTCTGCTTTAGCTATATTCTGCCGCAGTTAATAATTAAAACACAAACACTAATTTAATGGCAGAGTTCGTAATTATACAAGTACCGTAAGTGTTTGTTTTGTAAACATGTGTGAAATTCTTTTGTACATTCTGTAATTAGGAGATCATAAAAATCACAGACGATCTGAAAAGGAGAAACTTGCCTACTTTTTTTCTGAAGCAACTGCAAGTGCATGAGAGCCACGGGATTTTCCCAAAGTCTAAAGGTATCTAAGCATGCCAGCAGGTCAATGCTAGTTTATCACTGATTTTACAGTTTATTTTTTACAGGAATTGTGTAGTCCTGTATGACTTACTGCAGTCACTGCAGAACTGAGCAGGGCAGTATCACACCATTGGCTCAAGTTCCTCCCAGATGTTGGAAGAAATGCTGCACCAAAGCAGTGGCACTCATACACTCCCCAACAAAATGTAATGATGGCTCTCAGTGTAAAGGCCTTAAATTGAACAGTTGAAGATTTGGACTTGCAACATGTGGTGAGTTTCTCAGTGAACAAATTCAGCTTTTGAAAATCCTTGTCTCGAAAGAGTTTGTCCAGACTGCACATTTATGTTATGCACTTTTCTAAGCATCTCTTCTTCCTTGTCTATTTCGTGGTAAAAATTAACTGGGGAAATAAAGTCAAGTGGAAAAAAGATCTAAAAAGATGGCAAGAAATGTGTTTCAGAAAGTAAAGAGCTGTTCCAAAGGAGAGCTGGACACAAGGCTCTGAGACCAAAAAGGAGGGCAATCCACAAAGATGAGCTGTGAGAAGGCTAGGAAGGAGAAATAAATAGCAGATGATTTGCAATGGAGTGGAAGGAACAGAAGATCATCAGCAAGGCAAGAAGAAAATGAGACAGGTTGCCAGCTCCTCACCAAGTCTTCTTTGCATTGGTTGTTATAGTAATCCTCAGTTTCCTGGTGAAAAGCTGTCAGTTTGCATGAAAAAATGAGCTCCCCTTCACACACACCAAAACCCTTCCACTTAAGCAACTACTTTTATTTTCCTTTTGTAAGTCAGGTTCTGATTGTTTTATGAAAGAACCTTTGTATTTTTGCAGCTGGACTTAATTTTATTTTAACAGAGGGATTTTGTTTGACGACAATACTTTTCAAAAGAAAATATGAGGTGGGATTGTGCCTGTAAAGAGCTAATTTTCCAGCCCCTGGACTCAATATAAACAGTTATTTTGGTCAAAAACTTTTCTGTATAAACACTTACTATTGTCTGAAGCTTTTCCACTTCTCACTTGCTCAGCATTTATTTTTCTTTTGAGATTAAAATCACTGTACAGTATAGGGTCTGGGCCGTTTTTTCTCACTTGCCCATTACACGTGTTTCCCGAGGATATCACTGTGAACATTTGCCTGCAGAACTCTCCTGGCTCTAGAAACAACCTTCTCTGAAAAAAGGAGGAGAATTCCCACCTGGGCGCCCAGAGCTCACCCATCACTCACCATAATTTTATTTGAACTAGCCTAGTTATATTAGCCTATTTTTCTGTTCAGGAGTATTTCAAAACTGTTCTTATAGATTATTAGGTTTGAGTGAACCTTTTTTTTTTTTGATGACTATTTTTTCTTCAGATTATTCTGCCTTAAACTAAAACCATCAACTCCCCTTCAAAGACTATTTGAAAGCCATCTTCTCAAATCAGCATCCAAACAACTAGACAAGCAGCTTCTATTGACCTCTGCTGCTGTTTCAGCGTATGAAATATGTCCTCATTTTGTATCCCATCTTTACCTGTTCTTGTAGTCATGTAGCCTCATTTCAATGTTTCCTTTGACATTTACTCAATCACCAGCAGCTGAAATGTTTTCTCAAATTCATCCATGCACAGTTCATGTATCCTAGTGAGTGTGCTTACTGATGTTTATCTCAACACTGCTTTCATTGTATGAGGTGTTTTACATTTATACCAAGACTGATCTGAAGGTATACATATGTACATATAAGCAGTCCTGCAAAGTGAAAAAAATTCAAAAGGAAGCACTGCAAATACACCTATTCCTGAATCTCTAAGGTCCAGCCACTGCAACAGAGGATATGTTCAGATCTTCATAGATAAAAGGAGAATATCAAATGCACTTAAGTGCTCTATCCTTACTGAGACGAATGCATCAAAAGTATGCATGTAGGGTGCCTGGATTTACTTAATGGAAGAATTATATTCTTTGTTTGTGCCCTAGTCTCTACCTTATGATTCTGAACTTTCCTTTATTTGTTTGTTTGTTTGTTTTTAATAGCTACTGTGTGTTAGGCGAATGTTTTCTTAAGAACTACCTGTTACAGCTTTGGAATTTCTTTACTGAGTGGTAACAGCTTGAAGCCCTATTCCATTTGTACATTTAGGCTTGTTTTTCTTCAACTGCATTACTCTGCATTTATTAACACTGAATTTCATCTTCCATTTTACTGCCCAATTACTCAATACTGTGAGATTCTTCCACAGCTCTTCAGAGCCAGCTTTCAGTTTTACTACACTGAATAATTTATCATCATCAAGCTTTATCAGTCTTTACCACCTTTTCTAGATCCTGTATGAATATTCTGAATAGGACAAGCCTCAGCATAGAACTCTGTAGGGTACACTGTTTTCCTCCTCTATTGATCATTTACTCCTACCTACTCTTTACTATCTTTAAAGACGATACTTACTTGTGAGAGTGGGATCAAGTGCACCCTCAGTATATTTGCAGATGATACCGAGCTGTGTGATGTGGTCAACTTGCCTGAGGGATAGGATGCCATCCAGAGAGACTTAGACAGGTTAGAGTAGTGGGCCCAGGAAAACCTCATGAGGTTCAACAAAGCCAAGTGCAAGGCATTGTACTTGGTTGGACTTAACCCCCACTACCAACACAAGCTGGGGTATGAAGGAATAGAGCACAGCCCTGCTAAAAAAAAACTTGGGGACTTGGAGGGTACCAGTGGATGGCAAGCTGGACATGAGCCAGCAATGTACCCTCACATCCCAGAAAAACAACCATATCCTGGCTGCATCAAAAGAAGTGTGGCCAGCAGGTCAAGGGAGGTGATCCTGCCCCTCTACTTTGCGCTGGTGAGATCTCACCTGAAGTACTGCATCCAGGCCTGGGGGTCCCAACACAAGGAAGACGTGGGGCTGTTGGAGTGGACCCAAGAGAAGGTCCACGATGATTATCAGAGGGCTGGAGCACCTCTCCTGTGAAGAAAGGCTGGAGGAGCTGGGCTTGCTCAGCCTGGAGTAGAGAAGGCTCTGGGGAGACCTCATTGTGTCTTTCCTATACTTAAAAGGAGCTTATAATCAGGAGGGGGAACAACATTATACATGGTCTGATAGTGAAGGGACAAGGAGGAATGGCTTTAAACTAAAGTAGGGGAGATTAAGGTTAGATGTTAGGCAGAAATTCTTTACTCAGAGGAACACTGTCAAGTGGGTGGCAACCTTGCCCACAGCAGCAGTGTAGAAACTGGATGGTCTCTTTAAAGTCCCTTCCAGCCTAAGATGTTCTATGATTCCACAATAGAGTCTAAAATTTCTTGAAGCATTGCAATTATAACACGTATCTGCACGCCTATAATCCCAGCTGAAGATATTTTGTAATTCAAAATATCAATAAATTAAAAAATCTCTTTTTCTGACACTTTGGTTTTAGGCAGACTCTAACACATTCTACGTGAAGGTTTTAGCATTAAAGCCACAGTGAACACAATGCAATTTCTTTATATTCCTTTTTCTTTGGCTGCTCCCTGAATCTTCTTATCAACTATTGGACCTCCAGATCATCAGAAAGGCCATTTGCTGCTGAAATACTGGAGAAAGTTCAATTTTTTATAGATTTAGAAAAATCTCTGCTTGCTGTTCTACTATAACAGCCCTTCTTTGATCTCTTTAGCATGTTGCTATGTGCTGTGTGCCTCAGATGCAGTGTTCTTAATTAATCTGTGACACCTGTAAGCATTTCACTTTTTGATCATTTACACAATATTATGACTGGAACCAAAGGCATCGGTGCCATCCAGATTAGTTGGTAGGTAAGAATGAATTGGAAAATCTCTCCTGGGAGGTTTTATGATCAAGTGAGTGACTCAGGCTGGCCCATGGGTCTGTGTGCAGCAGGTCTTTCATGCTCAGCTGATAATCTGATTCTATGCTTGTCCCTTTTTCTTCCCTGTTTATCCTTTACTATCTGTTTTTTTTTTGTTGTTGTTGTTTGTTTGTTTTTTTCAGTAGACATTTTTTTCCAGAAGAACCAATACAGATAGAGGGCTTCTTCTGTCACCAAGAAAACAGGAAGCAGAAAAATTTATCCTTACAAAAATCAACTAACATTGTAGCCCACTTTCAGACCCAGCTATCTCACTGAACCATCAAACTTCATGTTACAGGCGGACTTCAGTTCTCACCTCTGTGTATGTCCATTATTATGTTCCTTTAAATACGTACATGAGAAACTCCCTGAGGTCTTCATATCAGGCACTGCGGATAAACTTTAGTTTTCCTGCCCATTGTTTCCTGCATGTGTGTTTCCAGTCTGTGGTAAAATAGGAGCAAGTGTTGTACTTAAGTCTGACATAAGTAAGATCTGTGCCATCTTTTTGAGGAACTTTTGTTAGACATTTACTGGAGAATGGGGCAAAAATACTATTAGAAAGGCCTATTTTGACAGTTCTTTTCATTCCTATCTTTTGCCCTGAAGAACATAGCGTAGCCTTGGATATAAAAAAGGAACACATAATAAGGGTTAGAAATACCTGCCAGCAGGAAAAGAAGGAAATGAAACAAAGAAAAACAATTTGCCACCTGCATTGTCTGCCTTTGCCAAACAGAAAAAAAAAAAGTCTTCCTCTGCAGGGCATATGAGGACAAAGAGGCCAGTAAAATTTCAGCAAGTCAGCAAGGTTTAAGCAATTCAAAAAAATACAAGAATAGAAGAGAGTGTCTGCCTTTTCAGTATCAGCTATGTCACCTCTTTCTTTCACTGAGTCTGCTTAAGTCTTCTCTACAGTTTTTATCCAATTTCTTTTCCTTCTGCTGTACACTGCTTTTCCTTTTCCAGATTCTCGTAAGCTGGACTCACTTTCCAACTTCCAAGGCATCAGGCATGAGTTTCTCTTTCACTGAATATTCGCTTTCCTGTATCTCCAACCCATTTCTACACAAAAAGAAATGGCTCAGCACTCTCATATTTTCAAAAGCATTGCCTTGTGGAATTAAAGTATTTCTTTTACAACCACATGACTTTTTAATCTGTGTTGTACTCATGAAATTTTTCATGGAAAAAAAAACAACAAACAGTAATCTTGAAAGAATACCTTTTTAACTTAACATGCCAAGCACCTCTACAGGGGATTTGTTTAGGAATCAGAGCCTTCTATAGCCCTTCATGTCAGATGATACTCAGCTAAGGTGTACTACATAAAACAGAGTTCATTTTTTCTCTCATCAGCTACATACATAGTAATTGATAGCTCAGGCAGTTTGTGAATGTAACAGAGCCCCAAGAGTGATTGTAAGCTTGTATTCACTACATGAACATCTGCTGTTATTTCAAATAGAAGTTTTATTCACTTTTACATTTTAATCTTAGCATTTCTATAAAGGTCACAATTAAATATTAACACTTTAACTTGTAAAAAAAAATAATCATTCCTTTTCTACAAATAATACTTGATCTTTGCTTCTGAACATGTCATAAATATGATACAGAAAGTTGCTAGAGTGCAAGGGAGGTTTCATCAACAATCTGGTCAGTGAGATTAGAAAACTTATTTGTGTATGATTTCTCTCTCTCAAGAGAAGAGCAATTAGGATGTTTTGTGACAGGAAGAAAAATCATGTGTATTTTTATCTTTATGTGCATATTCATTTTTTTCCAAATACAGTGCAGGTCTCTTTCTGAACATATAAATTAGAATTATGTTGTTGGAAGTACTGAAGTTGACACATGCAGAAATGGTCCTCCTTAGCTCAAATGCTAAATAAAATAAACACCTAATGCTTTTGTTGGAATCAGAACCGAAATATTGTTCGCATCTGAAGCACTTATTAGCTAATGTAATTTGAAATATACAATATTTAGGAATACAGAGTCCAAAACAAGGAATAAGAATCCCGAAGGAAGCACTAATAACTTTGAAGTTAACAGTGTTGAGTGCCCAGTTTAAGCTTTATTACACACGATATAAACTTCTGAAACATCTCACTTGGGAATTTCTTGTACTTTGTACTTCACTTTTCCAATAAGAAGCATCAAGCTTATAAACAGATCTGATTTTCAAAATGTTGAGTTCAATATATTGTGAAATCATGGGATTTTTTGCTTCTTAAACTAAAATCCAAAACTAATATTCTTGAAATCAGTTATGACTTGCAAAATGTAGAGTTAGAAATTCCACAAGAAAAAGAGAAAACATGGAGCAAACTAAACAGTGGAAGAGGCACCCCAACAAGTCTTGAATATCAGAACATAATTTTATCAGCATAACTCATGTAGGAAAAACAGGAGTAAAGGGCAGAATTTGCAGCAGCCACATCACCAGAAGGGTAATATCTCTCATACTTAAAGTCACAGGTTTGCAGTATTAGCACATTTTTCAGCACTGAAGACAACAGCAAACTAACAAAAAGAACGCATAATCAGTCTCCCAAAGGCAGACCAAGTGAGAGAAATGAAAGTAGGTAATGCTGAGTGGGAAACATGAGTATTGCAGTGCATCTGAGGTTCACTACATAATACTTGGGACTGTGAAAAATGTTTGGAACCGTCTTAGTATTATCCTTATCAAAGAGAGCTGAGTTAAGCCAGTAAAGACTTTTTAAAAATCCATCTTCACATGCATGTCTTATTTTAAGAAAAAATAAATCTCCTAACCATCTTTGACACATTTAGAAAATGTGAAGCTGGTACTGAGAATTAAACAAAACCCAATGCAGCACATAATATAGCATTGTGCAAGAGATATGGCTTGGCTTGGAAGTAAATTTAAAAAAAAATCATCCCTTAATGTTCATTTATACATGATACAGCATGCATATTGCAGTCACCTGGACTGCAGGATACCATGATACACTGTGGAGAATTAGATCTAGTTAGCTGAATCCTGGTAAGGACCTGGAGGACACAGAAATGCGCTGTAATTGCACATAGAGATTGCTGTTTGCAAAACCAGAATATTTTACACCAGTGGAAAGTCTACTAAAACCAATAATTTTCTTTGGGATGCTCTATTACCAACAAAATTTTGTTTTCTGAAACAAAAATATCTGGTCATGAAGGTTTTTTACTGTCCAAACAGTGAACATTTAATCCATTACTTCTTCTTGCTCCATAATAGCTGGGTCATACTTCCAAGATATTCCTTTTCTGAAAAGGAAGTGAGCCACTTGAACATGCTGGGGAAAAGAAAAAAATTCTGGGAAAGGAGTTTGTTCTGCCCTGCTGCCGAAAACACTCCATAGCTGTAGCTCTTATTTTGCTTGGCAAGCAAACAACAAAGCCAGAGCAATGAATGGACTCACTAACCCTATTTCCTGAACTTGAAGAGACTCCCCACTAGCTGTCAGCAGCAATGAGTTTCTCAAACTGCACTGAAGGGCTGAGTCAGGATCGCCACACAGAGTGGCCACAGCCCCCTGTGGACCCCAGCTGTGCTGTCACCTGCCTTAGCAGGGTAGTTGTCCAGTCGACCTGCCACTTACACAGCCACAACACTGCCAAAATACTGGTTTTCTGCTTCAAGTTCTGTGTCAGATGTCTCTACAGATGTGAAAGAGAGTTATCCTCTGCTCTTATGTTTTAGGGACAGGAATGGTAAGAAAAGAATAGTTTCCAGATAGTTAGAAGGATGTACAGAAAAGTTGTGCTTTGCTCTATGCTTTCGTGGAGAAAATATTTTGCAAACTCTATATCCTTCTGGGATGAATAAAAAAGCTTGTTAGGTAAGTAGTCCAAGGCAGGTTTTTAACCATTGCAATTGGATATTCAGTAAGGCTAACAGAAAGCTAAATGTGGCTGACAGGCATCCTTGTTACTAGGGTTCCTATCAACTCAAGTGGAGCTTCGTTAGAGGCATAGAAGGTAGAATTAGTCTAGGTTCTTCGCACTCACTAGAGAAATAGAGTCACCAATGTCCTAAATCACCCTCTGAAAACACCATGCCCTCTTCTAGGTCTTTACAGAGTGTCCTTCTCTGTCCTCAATTTAGACGCTCCAATCAGATGCCCAGCTTTAGACAATTGAACATGAATCAGTATTTCAAGGTAACAAAACACAGATGACTAATGCATTTAATAACAGTATGAGAAAAAACTACTACCAGTTAAATATAAGTACTTTTCTTTCTCTTTACAATACATAATTTCAGATAATATGGAGACGTGCTGTTCTTCTACATGTAGCGTTTTCAAGTAACGTATTCAAAACATCCTGCTGTTATCATTTAATACACTCATCTCAAGTATACATATACATCACCATGTATATGCATCACTCATGTTTTTTGGAACTTCCTGTTGTTTCAGGCCCATTGCCCCTTGTCCTGTCACTGGGCATCACAATAAACAGCACAGGCCCATTCTCTTTACTCCCGCCCTTCAGATATTAATAAGCACTGACAAGATCCCCTCTGTGCGTTCCCTTCTCCAGGCTGAACAGCTCCTGGGCTCTCAGCCTTTCTTCATAAGGGAGTTGCTGCAGGGCCCTAATCCTTTCTGTGATCCTCTGCTGGACTGTCTCTACAAGTTCCCTGTCTTTCTCGAAGTGAGGAACCCAGAACTGGGCACAGTACTCCAGATGTGGCCTCACTGTTGTGGTCAGCTTTGCTTAACTCTAACTGTGGCTAGACCTTCTCTCCATCTTTGGTTACTAATTTCATCTAACTCCACTGTTCTGGCACTTGTGTTTGCACAGTTGTTCAGACTGCTGGGTGCTGTTGAGAATTAACCTGAGAACTAACCTGAGCTGTGAGTCTTGATGTCCTGAAGTTTCTTTTCAGGCAGGGCGCACATCTATGTCAGACGAAAATGACAATGTAACTGTAGTCTCTGCAAACTTGCAATTCAGCTAAGCTATGCCTTAAAATGCCATTACACAATTCAAGTGTTAGGGAATCCTGATGGAGCAAGAAAAGGAGCTTTAGAACCATTTAAACTCTTTCTATTCCTAATATTTTTCTTTCTTTCTTTCTTTCTTTTTTTAATTTGGAACACAACACCGATACTTTGAAAACTAACTACATAAATTGCACAAGGATCCGTAATGGTTTTCAAATGGACTGTAGGATATTGACCTGGACTATTAAATAAGATTAACCTCTGAAGTCTCAAACAACTTTCACCAATATATGAGTATAAATATACAAAAGATGTAAAATACCACAAGGGTTTTCCTTTTGTTCATCACTCTCACTCCTGCCTCCACAATGCAGGCATGTATTTCTTCTACTGTTAGGCATATAGCTCTCATTCTACTCCCGAATCAAGGATTTGAATGGTGCTGCCTTCTATAATTGGGATTTCCTTAAAAATATTGAACATTTTTACTATTAACTGCTATCTTCAAAATCCTAGGGCAACATTCCAAAAGCTTTGATTTGCCCCCACATGATTTGGTTCCCAGAATGTTTCAATTTCTGGATTTAGCAACTCTGAGCTGTGGTGCAGAAAAATATATTTTAAAAAATCTTTGAAGCTAAGTGCAGAGGAGAGCCCAGTTGCCAGCTCGAAATTGCAGGATGCTTTATTTTATTTTTTCCAGCATCAGGATTCCAGCCCAGCAGGCATACAAACATCCTGTGTGTGCCAGAAAACACAACGAATAAACTAGATATCAGGATTTAACTTTTTCTAATAATGAAAGGGCAGAGAAAATGTGGCCGCTGATGTTAGTTTGGTAATTACCAGCTTCCATATTATCTGCCTTTTTTTCCCCCATTGCTGATGGACACAGCCTACTGAACTCTACTTTCAAATTTATAGTCCTAGCCATAGGTAAAACTGTGCTAGTGTTATAAATGCCTAAATAAAGGTGTTTTTTTTTTTTTTTTTTT
>JACDJE010000269.1:187047-198087 GCA_016647715.1 Pavo muticus
TACCCCCCCCAAAAAAAAGATATTGCTTTCAGACCACTCTGAAAAACAACAGAAAATAGGTTAGCACGGAACTATTGTCCAAGCTGAAGACTTATAGTAGTGAATACACTCATTCACTGCTTGCATTTTCAATAGCACTTTTTCCATTCATCCTTTTCCTCTTCTGTTTTCCGCAACACTTCATGACTACTGAGAACACGTCATTAATAACTGATACAAAGAATCACGCATGTGCATATAGATAAACTGAGGATGACAAAATATCAACTTGCAGCTGCTCAATTGAATGCCCTATCTACACAACGGGTAATTACTTTTAATTTAATTAGGCGCCCTGGTATTGTTTCTATCTCACAGATTACATTATAACATGTAATGTGTTAAAGCAGGAAGACAAACTGCAGGAAGACACAGAAAATATTACCTGTTTTGTCTAGAAATACCATACTTTAATGCTTCTGTAAGCACTCGCTGCTTATTGACAGTGATCAGCTCTTGCATCCTGCTCTTCTTTAGTAATTTTGTACATTCAATGCAATCAAATCAACAAGATTTCGAAAGACACGTTTCAGCTTTGTAGAAGTAACACAAATTGATTTATATGTTTGCAAAATTTTCACAGATTTTATGCTTCAGAAAAATGAAAAATTTTAATATAAACTTCAGTCAACTGCAGAGTATAATCAAGATCAAAGAGCAAAATGCATGATTTATAGAAATCAGTTTCAAGACTAAAATAATTTTATGTTAAACACACTGGAGCAAATTTCCAATGGGTAAAAATAGAAATAGTTTCATCATCACTCACTCACGCATCACAAGACATACTAGTTCTTAGGAGAGCAGTAAACAGAAAGAAACAATATTCCCTAAAAGCTGAAAAAAAATTAAGCCATTCACACAACTGGACAGGTTTTAGTGCAGTGACTCTTTCAGCCTGTTATAATACTCAGGTGTTTTGGTAGAACCTGATTCTGCACTGAAAGTACAATCTCTCATTTTAACATATAAAAGAGTCCCTGTTTTTCCCTCTACGTTCCTTTTCTCTAGCTTAATCAGCAAATCCCAGTTAAAATGTCCGTCCAGAAGGATAAATATTCTTGTTTTGTTTTCTTTTTATGTTGGACGAACTGATCTAATGAAATTATTCCTGAAGACTCTGGCTAGAATCTGTCTCTTTTCTTCCTCCTCATCTCCTCTATCCAGCATTTAACATCCTCCAGGGCTGTTTAAGGAGGACAAACAGAGGGAAGATGCTATGATCATGGTAGATTAGCAGCCCAGATTAGTCTCCATCATATTTGCAATGGAAATACCAGTTATTTTTTTTAAACTGTTTAATAATTGGTGACATTGGCTTTCAAAGTCCTTTTGTCTTTATAGCAAATGTTAGAAATGGCTTTCAGGCTGACTTGTTCCAAATGCAAGCCCCAGTTATCCTCACTTTATACAATCAAATAAAAGTAACCCTGATACTAGTGTTCCAGATGTGTAGTAATTAACAATCAGCACATTTCCTATAATATGGTCAAATTCTGACCTTGAAAAATTATTTTTTGCATGTATTCAAATGAGAATGAGGGTAGCTTCTAATTTAGACTTGAAGAACCACAGCTAAACCACCAGGGTTTCAGTGGTGGTTCTCTTTGTAAATTGTTCTGTGTATTGAGAAAGTTCAGTTCTCCAAGGTAGGTGCATACATCTAAACAGAAACATAAGCTCACAAAGTATATACAGGAAGTATTACGTGTAGCGTGAGTTTTAGAAGTAACAAAACATCAGCCCTTTACACTGATGTCACTAACTAAACATGCACTAAATTTCAGGAATGATCAGAACAAATATTTTGCTTCAAGACATCAATTGAAAGTTGAAACATTTGTAAACCCTCGCACACCCCTTACTCCCCCCAAAAGAAAATTCCATATGAAACCAAGCAAACAGTAAAAATAACAAAATATACCAGCAGCTGTACGTCACATACTTTCTACTAAAAAGATTAATCCTCTAAGAATAGCTTTGTGAATTTGCTCTGAAATTAAGCGAATGATTCATTCATCCTGGCAATCCTGTCCTAAATCTGAAGTTTTGTTCCTGGAGTCACTCATAGCACTAGCTACGTAATACTTAACAATATTCCTGGTAAAGGAGTGATATTTTTTCTAAGCTTGTAAAACTATGAAAGATTAATTCTTTTCATTCAGACACTTTAAAATAGCAGGACACTGAGGGATATGAATTCCAGAACATCCTGATGAAGAGTGCTATCCTTCCCTGAGATGAGTGTGCTGGAAGACTGATAAAGCCCTGCAAACAGGAGATAGTGATACTAACTGACAAACTTAGACCTTTCACAGCTGTGCTGGCATCACAAGACATCATAATTCTTCAGAGACTGAGACTAATTAACAGAAAGAGATGAAGACCCAGGGCCCAGGTTTAATGGGAAGTTCAGAGCCACTTTGCTGAGCCTGAACTCGAATATCATCAGTAAAAGTCTTGGAAGCTGGTCTTGGCAGGAATTATCACACACAGATTTCTGAGGACATTTTCCTTCTCCTGTACTTTAATTCCTGTTTAAATCCTGACTGGCTGAAGTGTTCCAGAAGGTGGCAATAGGTCTGTTTAACCTAACTGTCTTTGCCTACTTAAAATCAGGTTATCCTTGAAGGAAGTATTGAAATTTTAGACTGTTTTGCTTAAGAGGGATGAAAAATGAACCAGTTTTCAAAGGGCTGATAATGCTACCTCGTTGTAATCCCCTCAGTAATAAGTGTTTATGTACATCAGGGGAGAACACCATATACATAACTGTACAAAATTTCATCTCAGTATGAATCTATGGAAATAGACAGAAGCTACTTGCAAATTTAGTAACATTTGTTAACTTTGTATAAACTACATACTCTATTCTTGGGGAGTAGTCCATTCAGTTTGCAGAAGGTGCTCCTGCACTCTCAGCTACCGCTTTATTTCTCTCAGACTCTGCTCCAGTCATTGTCCCAACTAAACACACTGTGACCTGCTCCTGGGCATTCACCTCCCAGTTACTTCCTTTTGAGATGAAACTCAAATGTTTTAAGTGTTGTTTGCTCTAGGATGAAAGGACCACAGTCTAAGTCCTGCAAACACCCTGCTTCATGTTTTGCCACTGCCCATGCACCAGCCTCAACCTGTTGTTAATAATATCATGTCATAGCCTCATCGCATCCTAGTTACTTCAAACTCAAAACAGCATTATATTTTATGGTATATTTCAGAGGGATATCAATGGCCTGAAAATTGCAAAGCATGTCATGGTTGGATGACAGTTGGCCTAGACCAGTGTGGACAATATTTTGTATGACTTGGAATGTAGGTCAGGAATTGTTCCTACAACATTGTAGATGCAGGCAAAAATTATGAAACACTAAAGAAAATCCATCTTGTCATTTACTTAATTAGTCCATGCTCCTTATCATTATTGAAAGTCATCTCCAAGGCAGCCAATGGTTTTGTCTACGCTAGCAGGTATTACTACAGGAATGGATGCATGCAGCAAAAGTGTTTTCAGATACAATCTTCATGCCATTGGTATTTCATGGTGTGTTAGCTCCAGCCTTCCAACAGCCAGAACACCTTTCAGTTGCTGGAGCACACAAGGGTAGTCCCAGAGAGCCTCTTCTGGTTACTTTTCTCCAGAGAGTGTTCCAGTGTTTTTGCCCTTAAATATGTTACCACAGCAGTGCCACCAGCATGGCTGATGGGGTCAGCTGGGCACTGTGGTGGGTCTATTGGGGCCAGCTAGAACTGTCTGGAACTATCTGGAACCAGCTGTGTTCAACATGAGGCTGCCCTGGCCTGTCCTCACAGAGGCCTCTCCTGCTGCCAAATCAAAACCCAATACAAGAAACTATTAACTAGTGCTAAAAGTTCTGAAAATAATCATTACAGCTTTTACCTTTGGTCCGTGGCCAGACTCATTTTGAAAAGTAATGATGATCCTATTCCCAAGGCATATAATTTCCCTTTATCCATATTTCAAATCTTTCCAGAGTGATACTGAAATGAATGAGAAATAGACACATCTCTGACTGTAATGATAGCTAATCTTATAGCTGTGATCGAACTATCACAAGCATTACTGATCAAAGCAGACATTAATGTTGTGTTTTTTATCAATTGTTTTGGCTCCCATGCATCACAAAGTTCTGAAGCTTCTCTTTCTGTGAATTAATGAACGTTATGCTGACTTTACCCCAGCTTCTCTGATAGACTCCAGAGATAACAATAGGTAATTGTTTATCATTCTTGAGGTTTTAATCCTTTAACATTTCTTATTCAATTTCTGTGTAAAACTGGTGGGATGGCCAAACCTTCATCCTGTGGATTATACACAAGTCTCATCTTTCACAAGATTTCAGATAATAGTATTTCTCTGGCTAAATATCTGAATGAGAATGGAAAAAAATAATAATACAAAAAGAAAATTGTCCAGATGTTAGTTCAGGTAAGATTAAAATCGCGTTTGGAGAAGCAGAAAAAACCACCAACAGCAAAACACATCTTTTCATTGAACAAGGTCAATCAATCACAGTCACAGGAACTGAGTCATTTTTTTCTGGTCCTGCACATCCAAAAATCTGCAATGTCCCAAAACATTAGTGTTGCTAAGCCAGGAAAAAAAAAAATATATCTTTTTATCTTTATCTGAATTTATTGTACACAGGTTATTGTTAAAATTTATTATTCATCCAACAGTGAGCAACTAAGCCATGCCCTCTTTATCAGCTGGCTTAGAGATACAAAAATATCACAAAGGAGGCATCCAAACAGTAAGCCATTCAACTCTGAACAAAAAAGTTTATTAGGAGAAATCTCTGGAAACTACTCCTACCCTGAGCCTATTAAGTTGTGCAACAGAACACTGAATAACCCCATTAAACAGAAAAAGTACTACCAGGTGGATTAAAGATGCTGGAACAGAGTTTTGAAATCAAGCAAAAGTAAAATTAGCATGTGAAAAAGGTCGAGAGATCCCTTAAGAAAAATAAATAAATGAAAAATGGCAGGACCAGATGTTATCTGTAGTTTCTGGCTTCAGTATTTGTATTTTTGCACCCAAAACTATCACAGAACTCTGGGCAGTTCTCTCGGTAGCAATCATGAGGATGCATGTCAAAATAGTGTTGATTATGGAAAACAAAAGCATGGACCATCAAGTAGTTCCAGCTCCTATACAATCACATCTCTCAACCATGCACAAACTGCTTACACTGATCATGTCAGAGCAAATCTACTACAGTGTAATGCACATTTCATGTGGGAATGAAAAAAGAATCATTGGATGCAAAAGAAATACTAGGAATTCTGATTGACATGTTGGTTACATGGACTGCCAGAGCCAGAAAATCTCAATACAGTATCCAAAGACTATGAGATTTTTGATTTATCCCTCACACTTCAATAAAGTATTAAGAATATATAGCACTACACGAACATAATTCTTAAAAAATCAAATAAAACTATCTTGAAGACAGATCTCACCCTCCAGGATTACAACTTACACCTTGTCCACAACCCCTTAGAAAATTTTCTGGGGAATTTTTTATCACTCCAATTTTTATAATTTGCATTTTGCCATTAGTCAGCCTTCAAAGAAAAACTTGAATGGAAATTCAATGCATCTTACAAAATAGTACTAATAACCACCCTATGTACAGATAATGTCAGATGATTAGTAGGTCAGGTAAGCTTATTCTAACCACATGAAGATCAGCAATCATGTAGCTCAAGTTGCAAGAAATTATTTATATTTAACACCTGAGGAAGCTGGTGAGCAGTTAACTCTCAGATAAAAATATCACCTTAAAAGCCAAATAGCAGAAATATCTTCTCCTCGAGGTAAGTAACTCCATGTCTTATCCTGACTGCATCTTGCATGGACTTGTTTTAATAGAACAGAGACAGCTGAAGAATAATTAAAAAAAAAGTGACTTACTATATAACGTGCACCACATCCAAAGCCAGATGCGAAAATATTAAATATACTAAGGAGTAAAGCTGGAAGATGTCTGAAAAACTTGTGCTTAGAGTTACTTCTCTAATAAGCCTTAATGTTATTGAGTAAGGGAGTAATTGTGCAAGATGAATGAAAAAAATCAAAGTGAGAAAAAAGTCAGTTTTAGAGGTAGTAGGCCCTGATACTAGGAATGAGTGAAGAGACATTAAAATGTCAATACTCTTCCAAGTAAGATAAAATCTTTCACTGCAGTCCTGTCTTTAGTTGCACACTGTCTCTTTACATACAAAGGGAGGAGGGATATCACACATGAAAGACTATAAAACATAATGCCATATTGCACTTGGCACAATGTGTAAACCACAGATAGCATCAGCATTGCCCTTCACTATGATCTGTGTGGCCAATATTCCCTCCTAGACATCACGAACAATAAGATCAGTAGCCTGATTTACTGACAAATGAAAGAAAAAGGGAAGAACCTTAGGGATCTTGTATCTGGATAAATCAGTAAAAGGCAGAAAAACAGATTCCAGAGATCCTCAACATCATTATCAACACTGTCTGCTTGTATGCTTAATGTAAAACAGAAAAGAAAGTACAATTCATATATTTAAGCACAACCACTATGAATATTGGCCTTCAGGAGAGCACTAAAAAGTACATGAAGGGGAGCAATAAGACGAGTGCCAATTTTTATGTTTTCTGGTTCAGCCTGAAACCCCTACACAACCTGACCTTAGCAATGACTTGAACATTTCCAACAGTAACACTTGCTCTGCCATTGCTAGAATGTACTGTTTACATAAGCAATGATTTCAACAGCACAGTGTATTTGTGACTGTGGCTGTTTTCCTTCCCTGGCATCATTTTCAGGCAGTCGTTCCTCTTCTACAACGTGAGAAGAAATTATTCCATCTAGAAGAAAATAATACAGTTGCTCATGATTTTCAGTGCCTTCCTACATGCAGTTCACCTAAAGCAAATAGATTTGAAGACACACATATCTCCTGGTGCATGTATACAGTGGATTAGTGCTGAATATGTCTGAGCTTGCTTTGAGAGGTATTCTCTGGTACAGTAGCATAGTACTGCAGGAGTAGTAGACCTCTTGACTGGGTCCAGTTTTGTGGAATCAAGAAGGATTCAATGCTCACTGAGTCATTATTTTATGATTAACAAAACTTCTGGAAAAGAATACAGTTAATTCATAATCACTGGTATGTATGATCTATAATTAACAAACTTTCTGTCATCTTTTTCAATTTAAGATTTAAAAGTGAAATGCTGCAGTAAAAATTTTTTATTGACTTCATTATTTTATAGGACAAATTCCATGAAATGGTATAATAAATAATTAAAACAGAGCCAGGATCTAAAAAATAAAGGAAACACCACATTCTGACATAGAATGTAATGGACCTCAAATTGGCTTTTTTTTTGTCTTTCCTTTATCTACTCCCTTGCAAAACTCAGTTATAAGGCGTCTCCAAGGTCTGTAACATTTCCGCTGTGTTCTTGTACACTAATTCTCTTTCCATCCAACAAATTTCACAGAAGATAACACTTTGTAGTTAACACCGTAGATATCTAGGTGTGAGATTGATGTTATCTAACTTCAGTTGTCTGAAAAGTGATGTCTGCTTTAAGAGCTCCCACAAGGAATGAACATTTCAGAACTGAAATGCAGAAGCAAAGGCCATTTTGTACCTATGACAAGTATGTCCAAACTAGGGCAGGAACACTTGATACACACATGACTACTTCCAGCCACTGTCCTATATGAGGTTGAAAACGGTGGTGATTCAGGAGCTGATTAATGTGTGGATGAGATATTTTTTTTCCTTGCAGGCAGAAATATTTTTCAGACATTTGGGCAGATTGCTGGAAGGCTGTAACAAACTCAGCTATTAAATTCCCATTTTCTACCATATATTTCTTGAAGCTTTTGCTTTTCATCTAGGTTCTGTTTGTAGACTATGAGATGAGGTTCTTCATTACAGTGTGATGACTCGCTTGCTGGAGTTAACTACTTCTATTGACAACAACAACAAAAAAATATGTATAACTACCTTAGATTATACTACTATATTTGAGATTGTTAAAGTAAAATGAATCCCTATGTAGGCTCTTTATAATTGTCATCAGGTTGATCTTCTTCGATTTGATTTGTGATTTTTCTTACCCTGTGCTCAGTACCAACTATGGTTTAACTTGAAATTTTTATCATTTTAAAAGATTGCTAAACTTGATTTGGAACATAAAAACTTTTGAACATTGGCAGTAATGCAAGTTTAATAGTTTGAATACACAGAATTCATTGAAAGTTCTGTGGTTCTCTTTGCTTCACTTAAAACAAATTTCAGTATAACAAAGCAAAGAGTTAAGTTCTTGGTCCCAAAGCACGAAATACATTTTATAAAGGAAAAGCAGAAAAGCAAGAAAATGAAGACATGCAATGGCATTTGCCTCTTGTTCCAGTTCTACTTTCTAAGTGGTACATTGCCTTGAACATACTTTTTTTACAAGAAGTACTCAATCCTATATGTATTACACAAATATTGGGCAGGTTTCTGCTTGCTGCTAAACACTAGATGAGCTTTACTTAAATACTTCACTTTTTTATCGTAAGGGAGGCTTTGATTTGAGGCTATGACAACACTGAGGTTTCTGCCATTATGACAGTACTTTAATAATTGGAGTGGAAAACATTCCTACTCTTAGATAGTGGCTAAAATATTATCTTACTGGTAGACTAACAGAAGCATCTGCCATTTGAGTGGCTGTGATTTTGTCAGAGCCTCTATTTTCTTTTTCTGGAGACAGATGTAAACCGTTTGGATTCAAAGGATCTCATAACCATCTTGGGTTTTTCCCTGTTAAGATAGCAATTCTGGTATTTATTTAAGTGATTCCTTCTATTGCCATTTTATTAGTTTCAGGCATAATAAAATGGATCACACCTAAAAGTTGTAATAAAACACTGTCCTTGGCTCTTTTTCACTCCTAATTCTTTCTCTTTCTCTTTCCTTTCCTTTCCTTTCCTTTCCTTTCCTTTCCTTTCCTTTCCTTTCCTTTCCTTTCCTTTCCTTTCCTTTCCTTTCCTTTCCTTTCCTTTCCTTNTTTTTTTTTTTTTTTTTCTATTCCCATCTCCTCATCTTCAGCAAAGGGAGCAAACCCTTAAACTAACAGCAGCTGTGTGCCAAGAATCTCAGTTTTCAAGCCTTATTTTGCTAGTTTATATGCTGGCAAGAAACTCAAGGGGATGGGAGAGATTATATTTAGTCCTGGAGGTATCTGGATGACTGTCCAGGAAGTAAAGAGGTGATGTTGATTATTTTCTGAGAAGTCTTTCTGGGAAGAGAGAGAGTGACCACATTATAGAAATGGAAGCACTATCTGGTGGATTTTCTCAGAAGGTGTTTTAGGTCTGGTCTTATTTAACATTTTCATTAATGAGTTGGAAGTGAAAGTAACTAGCCTGTAATTACATTTGCTGATACTAAATTGAAAGGAGTTTCAAACTTCACTGGGGACAGAGAAATAATGCCAGGGGACCTACAGTACAGATACAAGCAGAAAAATCACAAAATGAGGGGGAAGGATGGGAGTAGGGAAAGAGGAAAGAAATAGAATACTGTTTTAGAGTAATTATTTTTTTTAATTGTTTTGTGTTTATATCCATTAATTTGCTTAGTATCTCATGCAGACAAACACCAGTTCAAGGTATTGAATGTCCAGTTAAATGCTATAATTAGATATTTGGTGGACGTCTAACAGGAATATGAAAGGAACTACAAGCTGGGAATCAGGGGTCTGTAGCTGCAAGGGCAATTGTGGGTTTGCTACATCTAGGAAGAACCTTCGCAAGCAATGAAGGTGCTTTGCTCTTGATGTGTCTTCTCTAAGATTCAACTTCAGCCTCCAGGCAGAGGGATGATTTGGTCAAAGGTGTGTGAACTTGTACTGGTAATGTGGGGACCAAGAAGGGACTGTTGGCTCCTTAAAGGGAGGTGAACTCATGTTGTTCCTTTGATTGATTAAGGAATTGAAACAGAATTAATCCTTCATGGTGTTGTTTTTCTTCTTATTATACGACCCTTGTTCAGTGATGTCATGATCTTTTTTTTTCTCTTATTTCTCAGTAATTTTGGACGTTTTAAGTAACAGGAAAATATATACCTACACTTGCACATTTGTGCAAGAAGAAATAAACTTGTTAACAATAATGGAAAAGAAAAATAGGAGCTTCGAGCTGTTCACTGCAGAAAACCTTCACCGTACTACTAATAAAGGCAAAAGATGTCAGAAGGCAGAGCAAGTACTGTATGTTAAAATATTAATGTTAGTAAACATTGATTTGTTTAGATTTAATATAGAGGATTAAGGAACTAGGAATGAAGAAATGGACATCAGATAGTGCCCCAAGGTAAAAAGCAGCTTCGTAGTTATGAAAATTTAATTTGACTGCATTGGGAATAATTGCTCCTGTTTGGTAGCAGGCTTATGCCAGCAAGATAACAGTCACTCAGACGGACATCACCTTGCATACACTCTTAACCAGCTGCATATTATTCTCAACTGGGGAATGACGTTGTATCCAATTGTTACAGGAGAATCATGCAGCTGAAAAAGACAATCAGTCTGCATAAACCTCTTGTGCAATATTTTTCTGTAATGAAGTTTCTTTTCATTCTCTTGTAAAATTCTGCTTAAAAGCCAGAAACTTTTTCTTCTCGAAGTGCTAAATCTGTTCCGCAGTACAAAAAAAAAACAACAAAAAAAAAGACTTCTGAGTCTTGCTCTCACTGGGATTCTTCTCCTCTCCCCTCCTCTCTGCTCCCATCCTCTTCTCTGTAATAATCTAAAAGCTCATTAGAGATGCACTGAGTATGTCTCTACCTTAAACAAAAATTCTCTTTACAATCAATGTTGAATATTTTTTACATTGCTAAGGAAGGATAGAAGGGTCCTAATTAAGCAAAAGAATTAAATTCTTATGCTTAATTTTAAATTTTCAGAATGTGCTGCTAGCCCCC